>PVLC010017619.1:0-33449 GCA_004027655.1 Graphiurus murinus
TTAATTTTGAAACAGGGTCTAAGTTGCTGAGGGTGTTGCTGCCAAGTTGCTGAGAATGGCCTTGAATTTACAATTCTCCTCTTTCAGCCTCCCAAGTACTGGGATTACAGGCATGCACCACCATACCCAGCTATTAAGCCCAGCTGAAAGAAATCTTTATTGATTTTTTATCCAGATCACAAACTGATTAGCAGACATTGAAGTTAAACTCCTTAAGAATAGTGGTTTGATGCTTCCCTAACAGTGCCTGGCACACCATAAGTGCACATCTCTCCTTGTATGAATGAATCGATCAATTTGTTAATTAATTAATTAATTAATTAATTAATTAATTAATAGTATTCATGTAGAGGAGATCCAGCAGGAAAGAGTTGTGTAATACATTAGAACTGTCAGAAACCTTACAGGTCATCTAGTATAACAGGCATTTTGCAGAACAGGAAACAGAGCTAAATACCTAACCAGACAACTAGTTAACAGTATAGTGGGTTTCCCTATAATCAGGCTGAAGTGGAGACAAATTTAGGTTGTAATCATGTATCGATCAAAGATCATTTCCATTAAACTTGCTGTATGCCTTATCTAGTATGTTGATTCATAGGGGCTGCATTTCTTTTGAAACATAAAAATTTCATATCATGATGATTTTTACATTGCAATGTTTTTTTTTTTTGTCACTGCAAGTTTTTATAATATACTTGAGACAGGACTAACACAAAATTAGAAAAATAACAGCCAAAAATTTACTACACCAGGCATTTTCATATCTTAATTAATCCTCTCAAGGGGCCAATGATGGTTATCTTTTTTTTTCTTTTTATAGTACCAGCAATTGAACCCAGGGGCATTCTACCTCCAAGCTACCCCCAGCCCTTTTGTTGGTGTTATTGTTGTTGTTGAAATAGGGTCTTCTCACTAAATTGCTGACACAGACTTCAAACGTATGATCTTCCTGTCAGCCTCCCAAGTACTGGGACTACTGGAATGCACAACCACAAAACCAGAGTTAACTTACTTTGAGAACTTTTTTAATTCTAAAATCAGTATTTCTCATAAACCTCACTTTCTCACCCTGCACAAGAGTCAACTCAAGGTGGATCAAAGACCTGGAAGTCAGGCCAGAAACCTTGCAGCTACTTGAAGAGAGCATAGACCCAACAATTCAACACATAGACACAGGTAAAAACTTTCTCAACAAGACCCCAAAGGCACAAGCAACTCAAAAGAAGATTAATACATGGTATTGCATTAAACTGAAGAGCTTCTGTGTAGCAAAGGAAACTGTCAAGAATCTCAACAGAGAGCCCACAGAGTGGGAGAAAATTTTTGCCAGCTACTCTTCTGATAGAGGACTAATATCTAGGATACAGAGAACTCAAGAAAATCACAGCTAAGAAAACAAATAACCCAATCAAAAAAATGGCCAAAGGATCTAAATTGACACTTCACAACAGAAGAAATACAAATGGCCAATAAATGTATGAGGAAATGTTTAACATCATTGGCAATCAGAGAGATGTAAATCAAAACTACCCTGAGATTTCACCTAACCCCAATCAGAATGGCAATCATCAAGAACACAAACAACAAATGCTGGCAAGGGTGTTGAGAAGTGGGAACCCTAACACATTGCTGGTGGGATTGCAAATTAGTGCAACCACTTTGGAAAACAATATGGAGGATCCTCAGATGAATGGGAATGAACCTACCATATGACTCAGCAATACCACTTCTGGGTATCTACCCAAAAGAATGGAAACCAAACTATCAGACCAATGCATGTGTATCTGTGTTTATAACTGCACAATGTACAATTGCCAAACTATGGAACCAGCCAAGATGTCCATCAACAAATGAATGGATTACAAAACTATGGGATATGTACACAATGGAATTTTACTCAGCCATAAAGAGGAACAAAATCATGTTATTTGCAGGTAAGTGGATGGAACTGGAAACATTATGCTAAGTGAGATCAGTCAGTCACAAAAAGTAAAAAATCGTATGCTCTCCCTAATATGTGGAAGCTAGGGAGAAAATGGGACATCAGAGGGATTCCAGATGAAGAAGGAGAAACCTTAAGTGAGAAAAGAATTTGACTTAACAGAAGGTGATGGGGGGAGGGGAGATATCCTAATGAGCATGATGTACTTTCATGAACACATCAAAGTCAATCACTAAACTGAACTTGAGAAGGAGGGAGGGCGAGGGAGTGGGGCGGGATTTAGGGAAGGGTTAAATGAGAAATGTGTGCATGTATGCCTTTATCAGCTTGTACCTAACAAAGATGTATGATTACAATGCACCAATTAAAAAAATTAAATTAAAAGAAATAAAAATTTAAAAAAATAAAATCAGTATTTCTCAAACTTTAATCATTCATATTGTACTATTATTTCTTTATTAATCTGCTTTTAATTTTATTGTTATTCTAAGGTATAATACTCCTAATGGATATACCAAATACATATTTTTACCTATTATACATTCAACTAAATAGGCATGGTGGCCTATAATCCCAGTACTTGAGAGGGGGAGACAGGAGGATTACAGGTTTGAGGACAGCCTCAGTAACTTCATGATGCTCTCAGCAACTTAGCAAGACCCTGTTTCAAAATAATAAAATAAGATAAAAAGGGCTGGGAGGTGTGGCTTGGAGGTAAAATGCCCCAGGGTTTAATCCCCAGTATCAAAACAAAAAACAAAACAAAAGAGCCATGAGCCAAGCAATATGGCAGCCTCTAGAAAATGTTAGAAATGGATTATAAGGGAACCACAAATAAAAAATTATGAAATCAGAAGTAACTAGGCAAGGCAATTTACTTCTGCAAGAAGTAAAGAAGAGTGCAAGAGCTACCATAAAACCAGTACAGCCAGCACACTGGGCGGGCAGTCCACTCAACCTTTTATTCCCTAACTTGAAGACCACCATACCCTTCTCCATTGGCTGGAGTATGGCGCTACAATCTAATATGGTTGGCTAGTTTTCACCAAGGCCCAGCTAGGGCCTTGAAATATTCTTTGTTAGAAACATAGAAATAAAATGGAAACTCCTTTGTAGTTCCCCCCACCCTCAGCTGTTAGCAAGCAGACAGCTAAGAAGATAAAAGACAGAGCAGGCTGCTCAGATGTAAACAAAGCAGCTTCTTTCCTAGATAATTCAGAAGGTATGAACCAGCACATACCCCTCCCTCACCCCCAATAAACAAGGCAGAGTCTGCCTAGGCCATCTGTGAGATAGGACACAGGAGGAGAGGACACGGGTTAACCCACGGGTTATCTCTGTGTGTCTTGCTTACACTAGATGTAATAAATCTCTTGCTTACCCCTCTCTTCTCTCCACAATTAAGTGACCAAATGTATAAAGAACTTGTAATTTCTGTGCTCGGGGCTCAGATCCATGTTTTCTGAGCCTTCAACAGTGAATAAAGTCGCCTGCTTTTCCAGCTCCAGTCACAGTGTTCCTTTGTCTTTGGGGACCAAGCTGTGAAGATCAAGCCTCCTACAACATCACTGGGTAGATTTCACAAAAAGAGAAACATGAAACCAATACATCCAGGAGTGGAACATACAGACATTTGTTCAAAAGTTACAAAGTGGATGCCTAAGCTACAGTTACAAAATGGAAGCCTGCCAGTTTCTGTATGATCATGTAACTTCAATAGAAAAAATTGCTTTTCTTTCTTACAAAAAAAAAAAAGAAAGAAGGAAGGAAGGGAGGGAGGGCGGGAGGAAAAGAAGGAAGGAAGGGAGGAAAAGAAGGAAGGGAGGGAGGAAGGGAGGAAAGAAAGAAAGAAGAGAAGAGAAGGAAGGAAAGAAAAAAGAAAGAAAAGGGCCAGGAAAGGGATTCTCCTAAAGTCTCCAGAAAGAACACAACATCCTTGCCAACATCTTGATCTCACTGATCTCAGCCCAGTGAGACCCTTTCCAGACTTCTGACTGAATGAGGGTGATGTCTCTGATGCAAACTATGCAGAGCAGACTGAGAGATGAAGAGCCTGGTTCTGCAGGCAGTAAGTGGTCCACCATTCCTGACTGCAGAGCGCAAGGGTTAAGAGTTGGTGACCTCAGGGAGAGCCCCTGTGGGCTGGGGAAGGATCAGGGAGTGCACACTGTATCCCAAGCCGAAGAGAGGGACTTCCAGAGGCCTCCTCAGAGAGCTGGAGTTTAGGGACTGGTATCTGCTTGTTGCCGAAAGAAGCCTATAGTGAGAGGCTGGCCTGGAGCAAAGACAGGAGTGGCAGGCCAGCAGAACTGAGTGCGTTCTCGTGGGGGCCAGGTGGACCTGAGGGGGTTGCAGGCCAGGATTCTTTTATAGGAGAACTGCTTAAAAGGACTCCTCAGAGGGAGGGCAAAAGGCCCAAAGGAGAGGGCTGGAGGAAGGGAGACGCTGGAAACCCCAGGCTGAGGGAGAACTGGAAGATTTCAGCCAGAGAGACAGCATTCTTGACAAAGGATCTTGGGAGTGACTAGCAAAAGTGCCTTCCAGATAATGAGCCTGCAAAGGTGTTTATGTGGTGCCTATAATGTGGCTGACCCTGGAAAGGAACACTGCACTCTTCTGTCTGTCCCCATCCTGGAATACCCACCTTGAGGAGTCAGGGACCCAAGGAAGAAGAAGAATTGGCAGAGGAAAGATGGTGACTGCTAACACTGTTGCCCACTTCCAGCCTGCATTAGGTTGGTCTGAAGCAGGATAGTCCCTTTCCACTGAGGGAAGTTAGGATTGGGGTCCAATTATTGAAGTAAGATGGCTCAACTGACCAACAGGGACCAACAAGCTTTGGGATCTCCCTGAGACTATCCACGGACAAGAATGGGGTAAATCCAGAGAGGGGATTTGAAGTAAATGTGGGAAAAAGAAAACAGTTGTTTTATTATTACACTTGGACCCACCCATCTTGTTCAATAAAATAGTAACTAATGTAAGAGATGCTTTTAAACAGTATTAAAGCCAGGCATGGTGGCACACACTTGTAATCCCAGTATTTTGGAGGCAGAGACAAGAGGATCACAGGTTCACAGCCAGTCTTAGCAACACAAGGCCTTCCACAACTTAGTGAAACCCTGCTTCAAAATAAACAATGAAATAGGACTTGGGGTATAGATCAGAGTTAGAATACCCTTGGCTTCAATCTCCAGTATCCCTCTCTCTCTCTCTCTCTCTCTCTCTCTCTCTCTCTCTCTCACACACACACACACACACGCACACACACACACACACACACACACACACACACAGGCAAAATAAGATAAAAACAAGTATTAGAATGTACTGGGTTCTTATATAAATGAAGTGAGTTAGTATAAAGCTTCTGGCATGATAATTGTCACATAATAAATTCTCTAGAAATGTTAGCTATTATAATTACACCTACAACTGTTTTGTAACCTGGCTTTTCTCATTTAACAATGTGTCTTAAATATACTTTCATGTGAATAAATACAATTACAGCACATGACTAGAATTTGAATTCTGCATTATTTTATTCTTCAACATATGGCCCATAGCAAGTACATAAATGAATCATTTCCAGTGAAGGCAACGTATTGTATGGATGGTGCCATGTTTATCCACTGATCGACTATTATTGGTTAGAATACATTGGAAACAACTACATCTAGGCGGTTTCTCTTTCTTTCTTTCTGGTACTGGGAACTGAACATACGGGCATTCTACCTCTCAGCTACACCCCCAGCCCTTTTTCATTTTTTATTTTTTGAAACAGGGTCTTGCTAGGTTGCTGAGAGTCTTGCTATGTTGCTGAGGCTGGCCTTGAGTCTATGATCCTCTTGTCTCAGCCTCCCAAGTACTGGGATTAGAGGCATGCACCACCATGCCCGACTTTTTTTTTTTTTTTAATTTTGAAACATGGTCTCACTAAGCTGCTGAGGGCCTTGCTAAGTTGCTGAGGCTGGCCTTGAACTTACAAATCTCCTGTCTTACCCTCCCAAGTACCACGATCACAGGTATTCATCAGCATGCCTGGAGTTTTATTCTTATAAATCGGATTCTACTAAACATTTTATTTTTGCTTATTTTTTTTTTTTTTTTTGGTCCTGGGAATTGAACCCAGGGGCATTCTACCTCCTGAAAACCTTCAACCATTTTTAGTTTTTATTTTGAAACAGTACCTGGCTAAATTGCTTAGACTCTGACTAAGTCACTGAGATTGGCCTGGAACCTATGATCTGTCTCAGCCTCCCAAATACTGGTATAACTGGCATGCATTATCGTGCCTGGCTAGTATATATCTTTAATTATTTTCCTGGTAAAATTCTTAGAACATAAGTTGCCAGTCAAAGGCCAAAATATCTTATTAAAACTTTGAACAAGCCAGGTGTGGTGGCACACACTTGTAATCCCAGTACTTGGGAGGCTGAGACCAGAGGATCCGGGTTCGTGGCCAGCCTCAGCTATTTAGTGAGGCCCTCTGCAACTTAGTGAGACCCTGTTTCAAAATAAAGAATAAAAAATAGGGCTGGGGGTGTAGCTTAGAGGCAGAATTCCCTGAGTTCAGCCCCTAGTACCGAAAAAAAAAAAAATTGAAGATTGTTTTCAAATTGCCCTCTGGGGAGAATTTGAGGCCAAGGAACAAATGAAAATTTCCAAGTACAGAGATTGTTTTTTTATTATCTTTGCCTATCTCTGAATATTTCCCAGTTCCAAGAGTTTGGCATGGCTTCTACCCAAGAAGGATTTCTGCAAGGTTGAAAATAAAAACATATTTCAGGAACTTTTCCCAAGACATAGTCGACTGGACAAAATGTGAGGAAAAGCAGGATATTTAGCAATAGAAGCAGTTGCAACTAACTCCTCAGCCCAGGAAAACTCAAAAGAGAACAGGTTCCTCTCTGAGCATCACAGAGAATGACAAATCAAAATACAACTGTGTATTGAGCCCTTCTAGGTGTGATGCCATGCTGGCTCTCATGGACAGGTCAGGCCTAGCATTTCAGGACAAGGTACAATTGCTCTGTACCATGGTAGCCTGTCTCCCCAAGGCCTAGACTGTCAGCTCTCCAAGAAAAGAGGCTTGTTGGTTTCATCTTGATTCTCTGGCACACAGTATGAGAAATTTGTTGGTGAAATACACATTTGTGAAACTGAACAGAACTCCCCGCAGACAACTCTGTAAGGGTTGATACAAACTCTGGAAACACACTCTTATATACATTTGAATGACTTGTGTCAGATGTGAGGAACTAAGCTGCTGTCTTCTTTATTTTTCTGACTTGAGGTGCAGGCAGGTTTTGGGATTTCAAGTCCCTTATCCTCAGATAGGTCTGCTGTCCCTAGATTTGTTTAGGACCAGGATCTGGTCAGACTTGATCAACATGATGAAGCTTCCCTCTGCTCCATTGCATGGAACAGCAGCCAAAAAATGGAACCTCAGGCCCTGAGTCAAGCCACTCAAAGGATTACCTACCTCTCTTAGAACCTGTGTGTTGAATCTGCATCTGGGGCTGGCATAGGTTCCCCCAGACATCATCAGTGGGTGAAACGGTGTGGTCAAGACAGCAAGTTGCCAACTCAGTTCACTCCTGCTTCTTCACTAGAGAGCCCAGTAATGCATCTAACTAAAATACTACATTTTCAGGGCTGCCCTGAATACAGGAATAGCCAATGATACATAGAGAGTTACCAGTACCTATGGTCCTGATGCAGATGAATACACATTCAGCTCTTGTCCACCTTCTTTCCCTTAGTGTTACAAGGCAGAAAGGACTGACAACAGGAAACTGAGTGTTGCAGAGATACTCCTAAAGGATGTTTATCTCCTAGGTGGTTTTGCTCTTCCTGCCTTTCTCCCGTTCTTTCTTCTTTGTGCTAGGATCACAAACACATGGCTGGAGCTTCAATAAACTTTCCGTGAATAAACTTGGGTATGAAAATCAATGCTAGGAATGCTGGAGCAGAAAAGATAGGAGGAGCCAGGTGAGATGGCACATGTCTATAATCCTAGTTCTTGGGAGACTGAGATAGGATTATCAGCCTCCTGTTTGAGGCCAGCCTCAGTAATTTAGCGAGACCCTCAGCAACTTAGAAAAACCCTGTTTCAGGGAGTGATCCAAAATGGTGATGGAGTGAGGACCCCTAGAGAAGCCTGTCTCCAACTCGTCTTGGGGGCTCCAAACTGAGCACATTCCACATCCCCCATCCCTTCATGGGAGGTAGGAACTAAATACAAAGAAACTCCATAATACCTACAAGACCACCTTTCAACATCCAGGCTGAAAAAAAGATTAAAAAAAAAAAAAGGCAAAACAACCAGAGAGGGGAGAAGAGTAGCCGCAGACCGGGTCAGTGGACGGCAGGAAACTTTGGGAGAACCAAAAAATGTTATAATCAGCAACCCGAGACCTACTTCACAGACATCGAGATCACAGCCACAGAATCACACAGCCCCATGATGACAATTAGACAAGAAGGAGAAGGAAGACCACATCCACTTCCTCATCCATCGCAACCTCTTATCTGCCACACGCACAGCAACAGAGGTGAGTGCAGGACCCTCGTGGGGCAACTGAAAGGAGCCCCCCAAAAAGAGGGGGTGGGGACACAAGCAGACTGTGGCTACAGCCACACATGAATCTCTGAGGAATACAGCAGATCTGAAAGCTACAGAACAATTCAGCCTTCTTTGCAGAGAGCAGAGTCTCTTGCTTGCATTGGGTCAGCCTCAGCAGCACTTGGCGCCCACACAGGCAGAAAGACACCAGACCAGTGTCTCATTAACTGCAGGAAACCAAAAATTGGGGCTGCAAACTGACACGATTGCTATTGGTTACCGAGCAAGTGAGAAGATGCTAAAGAACTTAAGCATAAGTGGACCTTAAATGGCTGAAAGTATCCACATAAACCCGGGAGAGACAGAGGCCAAGTGAAACTGTCTGCCAAGTGCCATGTATTAAATCCATCTCATATCACTATACCTAAATATTCTACGTTGGCTACTAGAATTCTTTATTTTCACTATCTCTAATCTTTACTATATATTACCTAATTACACTCAAACTCTTATTCTACTTGATTCTATTCTCTACTTTACCCTATTCTTGCATTCCTTACTCCTTCTCCTTCCTCCTCACTCACCCTTCACCATTGAATACAACACAATTTGCCCTTGTATATACCAGCTAACTCCTCTAAACCTCTACTGCTGAGGTTGTACCAGATAGGTAAATTACCAGAAAGGACTGCCAGACACTAAGGGCAAACTAATCACAGCTGACAGGTGGAACAGCCCAACATCCCGCACATTGAAGTTTAAAAATGCACAGGGCACAAACTGCTCTACTCACACCTCTGAGTATACTCCCTATTACAGAGGTGACAGACAGGTTCCCAGACTCTAACACCTGGAACCCATCAACATCACCATTGAAGTGGGCAGATGTAGCCCTAGTAGTCAATACTGCAAACCAGTATTGACAATCTACAGGCAGAACAACAATGGGGTGACATGGGACATAGACTTCAAAGTCAGTTTTAAAGGGTGATAAACACAACAGAAAGCTGAGAATACCCATAGAATAGAGGCTATTCACTTTTAAGGCATACCTCAAAGTAAATGTCTACCTCTAGACTAAGATACTATAAAGGGATAGAGATTAGACATAGGAAACCTACAAAGTGAGAGAGAGAGTTTTCAAAAGCACTAAAGATATAAACTCGAGAAACCTGAAATCATGAGAAAGAATAGTAAAGAAACAATGAGTCTCCACAATTCCACAACATCAGAACCTGCCAACACAAAATTGCAGATATTGCCAGAACAACGACAATTCAAAACTTGAATAGTAGAAATGATACAGGATTTCCAAAAAGAATTCAGAGAGCACCTGAAAGAAATGAAGGATCAAATAAACAAAGAATCTGATATCCTGAACAGGAATAAAAAAAGAAGCTCTGAAGGAAGTGAAGGATGCAATAATTGAAAGAAAAAGCATCAATACAAACCATCAACAGTAGACTAGACCACATGGAAAACAGAATCTTACTCTTAGAAGATGATCCCTTCAAAAATGAATGCATAGTATATAATTTAGAAAAAATAATTTGACAGCATGAGTTGGACATTGAAGAGATCTGGACCAACTTTAAAAGAGCTAACCTAACAATAAAAGACCAAGAAGAGGGGATGATAGTTGAAACCAAAGGAATAAAAATCATTTCAGAGAAGTAATATCAGAAAATTTTCCAAGCATAAAAAATGAGGCCAAGACAGGTGCGGTGGCACGTGCTTGTAATCTCAGCATTTGGGAGGCTGAGAACGGAGGATCTGGGTTCGTGGCCTCAGCCTCAGTGAGGCCCTCTGCAACTTAGGGAGACCCTGTTTCAATATAAAGAATGAAAAATAGGGCTGGGGGTATAGCTTGGAGGTAGAACGCCCCTGAGTTCAATCCCCAGTACTGCAAAAACAAAAAACAAAAAACAAAAACAAAAACGAGGTCAACACACAGGTATAGGATACATAGAACTCCCATTAGACAAGATCAGAGAAAAGGTTTACCACACCACATAATAATCAAATTGATTAATGTAGAGGCCAAAGAGAGACTCTTAAAGGCAATGAGAGTAAAAGACCAAGTGAAATTCAGAGGCAAACCAATAAGAATCACTCCAGACTTCTCGAACCACGTCATGAAAGCCAGGAGGGTCTGGAGCAACATATTCCAAACTCTGAAAGAAAACAACTTCTAGCCAAGACTACTCTACTTAGCAAAGATATCTTCCAAATTTGACAGGAAAATAAAAATCCTCCATGACAAACAGAAGCTGAAAGAATTTATGTCTTCCAAACCAGCACTAGAGAAAATACTCAAACAGATAAATTACAAAGAAGAAATAATAAATACATGCCAGAACCAGAGAAACAATGACTCCATCAGACAAACAACTAAGCAAAGAAGAACAAACTCTACTTCAAAGAGAAGTTACAACTCAAAATGTTAGGAATAAAAAATCATTTCTCAATAATCATGCTGAATATAAATGGCCTCGACTCCCTAATCAAAAGACATAAGGTGGTAAAATGGATTAAAAATCATAACCCATCTGTATACTGTCTGCAAGAAACACACCTTACAAGTAAAGATACTCACAAAGTAAAGGTGAAGGGCTGGAGCAAGGTAATCTACACTAATGGAACTCAAAGGTAAGCAGGAGTAGCTATTCTGATATCAGACAAAATAGACTTTAGACCTAAACTTATCAGAAGAGACAAAGCAGGTCATTTTTTACTGGTAAAAGGAACAATCTAACAAGAGGATATAACGATAGTCAACATTTATGCCCCAAACATAGCTGCAACCACTTTCATAAAACAAACTCTTCATGACATTAAGTCACACATAGATCCCAGTACAATAATATTGGGAGACTTTAACACTCCTCTCACACCATTAGATCAATCTTCTAGAGAAAAGTTTAGTAAAGATGCCTCAGACCTACAGAACACCATTAACCAAATGGACATACTAGACACATACAGAATATTCCACCCAACTACAGCTGAATTCACATTCTTTTCAGATGCTCACAGCACCTTCTCCAATATAGACTATATCTTGGGCCACAAAGCAAGCACTAGCAAATTCAAAAAATGTGACATAACCCTCTGCATCTTTTCAGACCATAATGGAATGAAACTAGAAATCAACTATAAGAAGACCCAGAGAAATCTCATAAACACATGGAGACTGAATAGCACACTGCTGAGTGAGGAATGGGTTATAGAAGAAATAAGGGGAGAAATTAAGAAATTCCTAGAAATAAAAATAGAGACACAACATATCAAAATCTCTGGGACAAGCCAGGTGTGGTGGCACACACTTGTAATCCCAGTACTTGGGAGGCTAAGACCAGAGGATCTGGGTTTTTGGCCAGCCTCAGCTACTTAGTGAGGTCCTCCGCAACTTAGTGAGCTCCTGTTTCCAAATAAAGAATAAAAAATAGAGCTGGGGGTGTAGCTTGGAGGTAGAATGGGTAGAATGCCCCTGGGTTCAATCCCCAGCATTGAAAAAAAAAAAAAAAAAAAACCTTTGGGACACTTTGAAGGCAGTATTAAGAGGAAAATTCATAGCACTGAGTGCTCATATAAAAAGAACCGAAAATTACCAAATAAATAACCTAATGACACACCTCAAAGCCTTTGAAAAACAGGAACAGTCTAATCCCAAAGCCAGTAGAAGACAGGAAATAATTAAAATTAGAGCAGAAATCAATTAGAGAATTAAAAAATAGAAAAAATTTAAAAACTGGTTTCTCAAAAAAAAATAAACCACTAGCCAATCTAACCAAAAGAAGGAGAGAGAGAGAGAGAGAGAGAGAGAGAGAGAGAGAGAGAGAGAGAGAGAGAGAATCAAGCCAAATTACTAAAATCAGAGATGAAAAAGTTGATATTACCACAGACAGTGTAGAAATTCAGAGGATTATCAGAAACTACTTTGAGAAACTATACTCGAACAAAACAGAAAACCTAGAAGAAACTGACAAATTTCTAGATACATACTACCTTCCTAAATTGAATCAAGAAGATATAGAAAATTTAAAGCAACCAATAACAATCAAAGACATAGGAGCAGCAATAAAGAGCCTACCATCAAACAAAAGCCCAAGTCCTGATGGTTTCCCAGGTGAATTTTATAAAACCTTTATAAAACCTTTATAAAACCTTTATAAAACCTTTATAGATGAGCTAAACTAAACATTTCTTAATCTATTCTATTAAATAGAAAGAAACTCTCTCAAATACATTCTATGAAGCCGGGCGTGGTGGTGCACGCTTGTAATCCCAGCATTCGGGAGGCTGAGACCGGAGGATCCGGGTTCGTGGCCAGCCTCAGCTACCTAGTGAGGCATTCCGCAACTTAATGAGACTCGGTTTCAAAATAAAGAATAAAAAAATAGGTCTGGGGGTATAGCTCAGAGGTAGAACGCCCCTGAGTTCAATCCCGCAAAAAAAAAAAAAAAATACATTCTATGAAGCAAACATCACATTAATATGAAAACCAAATAAGGACAGCTCAAAGAAAATGACATGCCAATATTGTTGATAAACTTAGATGCAAAACTTCTAAACAAAATACTAGCAACACACATTCAAAACCACATCAAGAAAATTATATACCACCACCAAGTCAGGTTCATCTCAGGGAAGCAAGCATGGTTCATCTCAGGGAAGCAACATATGAAAAACAACCCATGTAAATTGACACATAAACAAAACTAAGGACAAAAATCACATGATCATTTCAATAGATGCTGAAAAAGCATTGGACAAAATCCAACACCCATTCATGCTAAAAACACTGACAATAATTGAAACAGAAGGAACATACCTAAACATCATAAAGGCAATATAAAATAGGCTCACAGCCAAAATCATATTGAATGAGGAAAAACTGTGAGAATTCCTCTTAAAAACAGAAACAAGAAAAAGATGTCCACTATCACCACTTCTTTTCAATATAGTACTTGAGACTCTAGCCAGAGCAATAAGGCAAGAGAAGAAAATCAAAGGAGTATAAATAGGAAAATGAAGAACTGAAACTATATCTATTTGCAGATGCCATGATATTATACTTAGAAGACCCAAAAAAAACTCAACCAAAAGGCTTATAGAACTGATCGATAAATTCAGCAGAGCCAGGCATGGTGGCAGATGCTTGTAATCCCAGTACTTGGCGAGACCAGAGGATCTGGGTTCATGGCCAGCCTCAGCTACTTAGTGAAGCCATCCGCAACTTAGTGAGACCCTGTTTCAATATAAAGGAACAAAAATAGGGCTGGGGGTGTAGCTCGGAGGTAGAATACACCTGGGTTCAATTCCCAGTACTGCAAAAATAAATAAATAGATTAATTAATTCAGCCAATGTCTGGGTACAAAATGAATCTTTAAAAAATCAGAAGTTTAGCCAGGCATGGTGGCACACATTTGTAATCTCAGTTCTTGGGATGCTAAGACAGGAGGATCACAGGTTTTCTGCCAGCCTCAACTACTTAGTGAGGCCCTCTGCAAATTAGTGAGACCCTGTTTCAAAATAAAGAATTTAAATTAGGGCTGGGGGTATAGCTCAGAGTCAGAATGCCCCTGGATTCAATCCCCAGTACCAAAATAAATAATAAATAAATAAATAAACCAGAAGCTTTTTTGTATGCCAACCATAAATCCACTGAAAAAAAATCCAGAAAACATTTCCACTCACAATATCCCCCCCCTAAAAAAAAAAAATAAAATACTTGGGAATAAGCCCAACTAAGGAGATAAAAGACTTCTACAAGGAAAATTATAAAACAATGAAAAAAGAAATTGGAGATGATCTTGGAAGATGGAAGGATCTCCCATGCTCTTGGATAGGCAGAATAAATATCATCAAAATGGCCAGTCTTCCAAAAGTGAGCTACAGACTCAATGCAATTCTCATTAATTACCAAGGTCATTTTTCACAGACATAGAAAAATCAGTCCTTAAATTCTTCTGGAACAAAACAAAAATAATAATTAAAAAAAAAAACACGAAAAAAACCCCCCAGAATAGCCAAAGTAATTCTCAGCAATAAGAACCGTACAAGAGGCATCACAACACCTGACTTCAGACTATACTACAGAGCCAAAGTAATAAAAACAGCATTGTATTGACATAGAAGCAGACACATAGACCAATGGAGCAGAATAGAAGACTCAGAAACAAATCCACACACTTATAGCCAATTGATTTTTTACAAAGGAGCCAAAAACATACAATGGAAAAAATATAGCCTTTTCAATAAATGATGTTTGCAAAACTGGTTAGCCATATGCAGAAAAAGGAAATAAACCCCACTTTCTCGCCCTGCACAAGAGTCAATTCAAGATGGATCAAAGACCTGGAAATTAGACCAGAGACCTTGCAACTACTTGAAGAGGGCATAGGTCCAACACTTCAACACATAGGTACAAGTAAAAACTTCCTCAACAAGACTCCAAAGGCACAAGAAATTAAAAGGAGGATCGACACATGGGATTGAGTTAGACTGATTAAAAGGAGAAGCCGGGCGTGGTGGTGCACGCTTGTAATCCCAGCATTCGGGAGGCTGAGACCGAAGGATCTGGGTTCGAGGCCAGCCTCAGCTACTTAGTGAGGCACTCCGCAACTTAGCGTGACCCGGTTTCAAAATAAAGAATAAAAAATAGGGCTGGGGGTGTAGCTTGGAGATAGAACGCCCGTGAGTTCTGCAAAAAAAAAAAAAAAAAAAAAAAAAAAAAAAAAAAAAAAAAAAAAAAAAAAAAAAAAAAAAAGAGGATTGACACATGGGATTGAGTTAGATTGAAGAGCTTCTGTGCAGCAACGGAAATTATCAAGAACCTCAACAGAGAGCTGACAGAATGGGAGAAAATTTTTGCCAGCTACTCCTTTCATAGAGGATTAATAGCTAGAATATACAGAGAACTCAATAAACTCACCACTAAAAAAACAAATAACCCAATCAAAAACTGGTCAAGTGAACTAAATAGACAGTTTGCAAAAGAAGAAATACAAATGGCCAATAAATTTATGAAAAAATCTTGAAGATCATTGGCAATCAGAGAGATACAAATCAAAACTGCCCTGAGATTTACCTAACCCCAATTAGAATGGCAATCATTAAAAACACAAACAACAACAAATGCTGGCGAGGATGTGGAGAAGTAGGAACTCTAATACACTGTTTTGGGGATTGCAAATTAGTGCAACCACTTTGGAAAACAGTGTGAATAATCATCAGAAGAATGAGATGAACCTACCATATGATCCAGCAATACCACTTCTGGGTATCTACTCAAAAGAACGGAAACTGAACTACCAGAGTAACACATGCATATCTGTTTATAGCTGCCCAATTCACAATTGCCAAACTATGGAACCCCCAAGATATTCAACAGATGAATGGATTACAGAACTATAGGGTATGTACGCAATGGAATTCTATTCAGTCATAAAGAAGAACAAAATTATGTCATTTGCAGGAAAATGGATAGTATTGGAGAACATTATGCTAAGTGAGGTTAGTCAGTCACAAAAAGTGAAAAGTCAAATGTTCTCCCTAATATGCAGAAGCAGTACATAGGAGGACTGCTATGACAAAGGAAGAGAAACCTTAGATGAGTAAAGAAGTAGTCCTAACTGAGGGAGAGGGAGGCGGGAAGAGGGAAACACTTCAATGGACATGATGTACATTCACAATTTTATCAAAATCAATCACCGTGCTGAGCACAGGAAGGAGAGAAGGGGGAGGGAATAAGGTGGGAACAAGGGGAGGGCTCAATGAGTGCTGTGTGCATGTGTGCCTCTACCACCCTGAACTTCATCAAGATGTATGATTACAATGCACCGATAAAATAAAATAAAAACTGTTTCAAAATAAAATAGGGCTGGGTGTGTAGCTTTGAGGTAGAATAGGCTCAATTCCCAGTACCAAAAAAGAAACTCAGCATGGTGGTGCTCGATTCTAATCCCAGTAATTGGAAGGCTGAGACAGGAGGATTGCGGTTCAGCAATTTAGTGAGGCCCTCAGCAACTTAGCAAGACCCTGTTTCACAGTACCACAAGGGAAAAAAAAATATAGGAAGCTTAGACAAACTAGCCCAAGACTGCTTACTCCCAGATTTATTTTGTTTGTGAAAAAACAAACCCCTCTCTTGTTTAAACTATTGTTACTTGAAGACCCGCCTGTGGTGGCCTAAGATAATTGCTAATGGAATGGCTTTCTGTGGGGTGAAAGTCAGAGGAATAAGCTCACTTTAGACTTTTTTTGGGGGGCGGGGGAAGCAGGTTGCAGTTTTTCTGTGTCATCACAGTGAATGAGAACACTTCTTGTATTTAGTGGACAAGACCCTAGGATTTTCTGTCTCAGATGTTCATGTCGATTTAAAACAATTACAGCAGTTAAATGTTTATATAATTATCTGTCTCTTGAACCTAACTATGTATTCACATGTAAGCATAACTTTTCCCCCCACAGTATCAGACATACTTAATTTTCCTGGAATTTTATTAGGATATGTTCCCCCTTTACAAAGCTGCATCACCACTGGCAATATTAGTTGTACCAAACATAACACCTTTCTATTAATCTGTGTTTGTAGTTGTCCCATTCATGGTGAATATGGGAATAATTACAACATTTGATTCCTTCATTGTGTCTTCTTAGTATAGCTGGCCCCAGCATTTTCCATATTGAAATACAATTCACCTTATTATAAATTACCTCCCCTTTATTCCTCCTTTGCATATTTCCAGGCAAGGGGTGTGTGTGTGTGTGTGTGTGTGTGTGTGTGTGTGTGTGTGTGTGTGGTGTGTGTGGTGTGTGTGTGTGTGTGTGTTGCTAAGGATTGAACCCAGGACCTCAGGCATGCTAGGCAAGCACTCTACCATTGAGCTACATCTCCAGTCCGGATTTTATTGTTGAGAAGCTATCTGTAAATTTCATCTTAGGATCATATCTGCTCTATGAAGTTAGGGGGTAGAGAGCATTGGTCTTGATAGTACTTATGGTGCTGATACAGACAAATATATACTCAGCCTTTGTCTGCCTTCCTCCCCTTAGTGCCAAGAGGCAGAGAGGATTGGCAATAGCGTGTTTGGCGTCTGTACGTCAGAGAAGAACAGGCATGACTTTTACATTCATCTGTGGCAAGCCTGGATTTGGGCATAGACACAATAAGCTATCTCATAGGCAATGTTATTTGAGAGTTAATTCTAAGAGTTAAGTACTATCCATAATCTACAAATAACAACTCCTGTGAATTAGTTTATCAGAAGACACAGGTAGGGACAGAACTCTATCAATATGGGGGAGGCAGGACCAACACATGGCCTTGGAACTTCAGGGGTTCTGAATGAGTGGGAGGGGGTGAGGAAGAAACTGCACTGGCCATCGGGGGTAGAGGAGAAGTGCCAGGGAAACAGCATGCCCAGGCCACCGAAGGACCTGCGGCCAGCATCACCAACCCCGCCCTTCTCCTTGGTCAAACTACTGAAGTGACTGAATTCACCACATTTCGCTCTCTTTAACTGGAGCAGATAACTGACGAGTTGGCTCTAGGAACAGGAAATGTGCTCAAATGGCTCTCTGGTCAAGTGGAACAGGAAGAATGGGGACCACCTGATTTCATCCTGTGCCAAGGGAGGGCGACACAAAGCAGCAGTGTCTCCTACGGAGAATGGCAGGGCAGAGTGGGGGACCAGCACCATGTGCAAGTCCGTGGGCTGGTGTGCAGAATCTTGGTGTGCAGAACCGGGGAGGTGGCTGGAGCAGACAATGGCCAGGAGCCCTGGGGCTGGGCTCTGTGGAAAAGCTGCTTCCTTACTTTGGGCATACAATTTAACCTCTCATGTCTGTTTATTCATCTGTAAAACAATTAAAAAGAAAACCAAAACACATTATATATATATATTATATAAATATAATATATAAATATGTATATAAATAAATATATAATATATATAAATATAATATATATATTAACTCAAGGACACTGTATCACTAAGCTTCATCCCCAGCTCTTTTTGGTTTTTTTTTGTGTGGTTTTTTTTGTTTTTTGTTTTTTTAGCTTGAGACAGGGTCTTGATGAGTTGCCTAGGCTGGCCTCAAATCTGTGATCTTCCTGCCTCAGCCTCCCAGGTAGGTGGGGTACAATCTTGTTCATTTCATCCAACCCATGGATGTTGCTTGAATACCTACATTGTGGGTAGAGCCATGCTAGGGCCTATGCCTACATGAGAGAAGGGTAAAACAAGTACAAACAATAAACCATCTTTGCAGGGCTGTTTAAATCTTCACCTCCTCCCCAGATAAATCTCCACACTTTCTCTTTGAGTTGATACATGGCCAACCCCCTGCACTCCTGCCCTTGCCAAATTTCTTTCAGAGGTACCCTAGGAGAGGGACCCTGTGGAGATGGCTGTTGTCAGGACAACAGAAACCAAACACCAGCAGAGTTGTCACTGTTTCTGAGGATGTGGTGAGTGAAGTGTTCACCTGATGACAGTACCGTGATAGTCACAGGTGTTTTTCAGCTCCTTTTTGTAACATTTATTCTTGGAAAACCCTTTGTTGTGAACCACACTGAGATCACAAAAAGAAGTTCAGGTCAGTTAGCAATGCCTGGCCCCAGCATGCAGGTAAGCGTGTTCATGCCCACATGCACAGGCGCCCTCTGTAGTAGCTTCTCCTTTTGGAGAATTCACCCTCATTTGTTTTGAGCTAGAGTTGGCTTATGGTGGCTGTTTCCTGGGGATTTCCACCTGGCCTGTGAGGAGCTCTGACCCCAGCTCAGCCCAAATGCAGAACAGAGACAGCTGTACTTCTTGAGCAACTTTTTCTGTGCAGTGAGAGGAAGACAAAGGGAGCCAAGAGGCTAAGCTCACACGGCCTGGACAAGTCTCTTCCCTTTCCTGAGTACCAACACAGTGATGGCGGCATTTTGTTAATTGTGTTCTTAAGAGAAAGTTTAGGACAAATTATCACAGCACACCGAATGTACATCTGTAACTCAAATTATTACTTTTATTATTTTGGTTTCAGTTCAAGATTTATCCTTCATGATCTAGCAGTTATTCAAACAAACATTTTCTCTTACTAAAAATTTGGCTTAAAGCTGTCTACTAATATTACCATTCATTACAAATGTTTAAATGCAGAAATGCATTTGTTTTTATTAAGCTTGTTCATCATGCATTGCTTAGTTTAAATTGCAGACACTGTAATCTCATAAAAACTAAGTGGACTAAATTCTTTTTTTTTTTTTTTTTTGAATAGAAACCATTTATTTCCTGTTACTGGATGTTTTACTGGTTGACAGAAATCGGGATAGAAATAAAAATTGTGAAAGTCCAAATTTATCAGCGTGGTTCTTCTCTGCTCCCCTGCCCTATGCGCTGACCGCTCTGAGCTCCCTGAAGTTGGAAAGGACAGAGCGCTCTCGTATTGGCGCCCTCTCTTGTATTTGCGTTCTCAGCGCCGAGCCTCAGCCCTCACGGGCGCTGGAAGACGTCTGCAGGACAGAGGCATCTGGAGAACAAATCCTCGTAGCGTGCTAAGTGGACTAAATTCATAAAATTTATTTTGCAAATAAATAAACTGTAAAAAGCATTGAATTTCTCCAAAGATAAATTGAATCAGGGCATCACATGATTAGCTTGTAACTGATTTATTAGTCAGCAACTTCATAATTACATTCCTTGCTGGACTGTTGTGCATCTTCAATAAGAATATCATGTTCTTGGTGCCCAAGGCATTTAATAAATATGAGTTGTTATTAATAAGTTTATACTCTGAAAAAGATACACTTACAAAGACATACTCTTATGCATGTACTCGCACACATGCACACACACAGGCTCTTTTACAGAGAATCTCACTACTGCAGAGATGGGTAGATACTCACTTAAGAGTCTGAGCATGAAAGCTGGACATGCATCTTTTGTTTTTTGGGGTGTGGGTCACCTGAGGACAGTAAATATCCCTGAGAGGCCCTGTGAGTCCAGCCCTTGCACGGTCAGCCCCTGAACTCACACAGACAGACTAGCTGGGGCAACAAACTTAGAAGTCTGAAAAACAACCCAAGACTTCATTTGAGCAAGTCGTAACTGTGTACCTCGGTAAAGAAGGGCTTTGGACTTCCTGATCCATTAAGAATAGTCCAGCCAGGTGTGGTGGTGCACCCTTGTAATCCTAGTACTTGGGAGGCTGAGAGAGAAGGATCACAGATTTGCAGCCAGCCTCAGCAACTTAGTGAGGGCCTCTGCAATTTAGCAAGGCCCTGTTTCAAAATAAAAGAATAAATTAGGGCTGGGGGATAGCTCAGAGGTAGAATGCCCCTGGGTTCAATCCTGAGTACTCCATTCACTCCCCCCCCACAAAATAGTGCATGGGTACCAGGGGCAGTAGCACAGGTCTGTAATCCCAGTACTTGGGAGGCTGAGACAGGAGGATCACAAGTTTGAGGCCAGCCTCTGAAACTTAATGAGTCCCTCAGCAACCCAGTGAGACCCTGTTTCAAAATAAAAAATAAAAAGGGTTACAGGTATAGCTGGGAGGTAGAATGCCCCTGAGTTCAATCCCTGGTACCTCTTCCCTCCACACACACACACAACACACACTCATACAGACTAGTACACAGGGTCGGTGAAAAACTGTGGAAGAGGTAACTCAACCTCCTGGCCTTGGAGGACAAGAGAAGGCACTCCTGAATGGGAAACAATTTGAAAGACAGAAAAAGTTGGCTTCCTCCAAGAGAGTGGATGGGAGGGTGATAACAAGAGCTTACCATGCTGGAAAAATGACATTTGGGTAGAGCACGCACAGCCCAGATAAGAGATAGACTTGAGTTCTGTGTGTGAGGTGCTTTGCTAGCCATCAAGTACCAACACTGTCCTTTCCCCTCCCCACAATGTGCATCTTAATGAGGGGTTACTTAAATTCGAAGATTCAGATGTTACAGACAATTCCAGTCACCAGAATTTTCCACAGCGAAGAGGGCAAAGTCTAGAGGTGTCCTTGCCCTCTGCTCCCTTTGCTCCATCTGCTCTGGTGCTGTGCTTCTGCTCCCTTCTCCTGGAAACGAGAGCTTGGTCTAAGGGCGGGCTGTGCTCTGCCATTCCTACAGTAGAGCAGATCAAGGCCGGCCAGTGTGTACATCGCCTCTCCTGGTGGTCACCACAGGTCATCCAGGAGGGTACATAAATCTGACTAGGGCAGCTTGAAGAATCTCTATGTGTGGATGAAGAGTGAGGACCCAGCTGGGCACGGTGTCACACACCTGTAATCCCAGTACTTGGGAGGCTGAGATAGGATCACAGGTTTGCAGCCAACCTCAGGAATTCAGTGAGGCCCTCTGCAATTTAGCGAGAACCTGTTTCAAAATAAAAGAATAAAATAGAGGTGGGGTAACTCAGAGGTAGAATGCTCCTGGGTTCGATTCCCAGTACCATAAAAATAAAATAATAGATAAAATAAGATAGGGCTGGATGTGTAGCTCAGAGATAGAATGTCCCTGGGTTCAATCCCTAGCACCGCACGCGCGCGCGCACACAAACACACACACACACACACACACACACACACACACACACACACCACACACGACCCTTTCAGCTCCCTGACAGGACCACACACAGAAACATATGTTTGTCTTCTAGAAAAGATATTTCAGATTGGGAGATAAGTAAGAAGATGGGAGAAGTGTGTGTGTGTGTGTGTGTGTGTGTGTGTGTGTGTGTGTTGCTGAGGATTAAACCCAGGAGTGTTCTACCTCTGAGCTATACCCCCAGCCCTTTTTATTTTTTATTTTGAAACAGGATCTAAGCTGCTGAAGGTCTCTCTAAATTGCTGAGGCTGACCTCAAACCTGTGATCCTCCTGTCTCAGCCTCCCAACTACTGGGATTACATGAGTGGACCAGCAGGCCCAGTGAGGAGGATTTTTTTTTTTTTTTTTGGTACTGGGGATTGAACTCAGAGGCATTCTACCTCCGAGCTACACCCCCAGCCCTATTTTTTATTCTTTATTTTGAAACCGAGTCTCACTAAGTTGCGGAGTGCCTCACTAGGTAGCTGAGGCTGGCCGTGAACCCGAATCCTCCGGTCTCAGCTTCCCGAATGCTGGGATTACAAGCGTGCGCCGCCCGACTCGGTGAGGAGGATTTTAAGCCAGGTCATAAACAAGCGTAAATTTGGCTAGACTCTTTCTAGCCAGAGAACACACTGATTGCCTCTGCTGGGCCCCAGGGGAGTTTTATTGCCAGCCTAAGGAAGTTCAGGAGCTCTGGGTTTCAGTTACATGGCATGTTCCAGAAGGAAGAACAGGGGTCCCACAATGTCCTGGGGAATCTGCTCTGGGCCTGTGGGGCTTGCACCAGGTTCCAGCGGTCTCTTAATTCTTTGGCTCTGTCTCTCTCAGGCTTGGACGGTGAGAGCTAGAGTGTCCCCTGACCTGTCCCCATTGAAGCCCCTAAGTGGTCTGGCTCCACTCCTGCTCACCCGGCCCACCCAGGACAAAGAAGGGGCTGCGCCCTGCAGAGAGGGGTGACTTGCTCCTTTTCTTAGCCATCAAGAGAGAAGAAGGTCCACACCCTAACTCTAAGCCTCAAGAGAGCAAAGGATGTCCCAACAAGTCCTGCAGAGTGACCTAGTAATTTTCCAGTTACTAATTTGCATTACCTGTTCTGTTCAAACAGGCTAATTGTTTCTTCAAAAAGACTCAGGTACAGTGGGATGAGGTCACCAGAGACATGCCTAAACAATTTAACCACTGGTAGCGGGTGTGCCCAGTTTCTCCTGGGACTGATTTTCTCCCTCCTCCAGCTGTCGTGGAGCAAGTTCGGTGAGGGCGCGCCCCCTGGTGGCCATATGAGGTCACACTAGGCAGAAAGAACCGTCCTGGGGCGACTCATCCGGGTACAGAATTCAGAGTAGAGGTGGTGTAAGAACCTTTTCAGCCGGACACATTCGTGGTTATGTCTCAATAAATGTTTTTTTTTGACTGAAATAAGAGATAAAAGTCATTAGCATAATCGACGCAATTAATGAAAAATCCTCAAAAAGCAGAAAAAAGACAGGGAGAGTGGGTCTCTGGTCTGATGAGAGAGTAACAGAGCTTCTACATCCTTCTTGCTTATTATAGGTATTATGCTCTCTCCTTGTTTACCTAAGCAGTTAATTTGTGTGTGTGCGTGTGTGTGGAGTGGTTCTGGGGACTGAACCCCAAGGATAGGGGTTTGTCTCTGAGTTACCCCCACCCAGTCCTATTTTGTTATTTTGAAACAGGGCCTCACTAAATTACTGCATGCTTGCCTCAAACCCGTGATCCTTCTGTTTCAACCTTCTAGGTACTGGGATTACAGGCCTACACCACCCTGCCTGAGTAGGCACTTACTTTTTTATTATGAAAAATTTAAAATATAAGCAAAAACAGAGCCCAGAGGACTATAAAAGACCATGTGCCCACCACCAAGGTTCTGGAGTATCAATATTTTATCACTCATGTTTCACTATTTATTTTTTATTGCTCCCCCCCTCAATTGTAACCTGGATATTATTCCACTTTACTTTAAATATGGTACTATGTGTTTTTTAAAACTGCAGGCATTTTATTATAGAACCATATGCCTTGATCATATCAAGAGACACAATTCCTCATAGTCATCTAAATACCTATACAGTTTGCAGTTAGGGTTTTTTTTTATTTTTTATTTTTATTTTTTTTATTTTGGCAGTCATTTGTGAATCCCAGAAGTCCATGCATTGTGTTTGGTCATTATATCTCTTAGGTCTCCCTCCCTCTCAAATGACTTATCCTTACATATTGTAAAATGCACAAGTATTAAGCATCCAGTTGGATAGATTTTGACAAATGCATACACCTGGTAACCCATACCCTCACCATGAAAAAGAACATGTATTTTCATCACCTCAGAAAGTTACCACCCACAACTTTGAGTTAGTACTGCTCTGATTTATTTCATATGGATGAGTTTTGCTTGTTCTAGAATGTCATATAAAATGGAAACAAGCCAGGCATGGTGGTATACACCTGTAATCCCAGTACTTGGGAGGCTGAGACAGGAGGATCACAGGTTCAAGGCCAGCCTCAGCAATTTAACAAGGTCCTCAAGCAACTCAGTGAGACCCTGTTTCAAAATAAAAAATTATTTTGGGCTGGGGGTGTAGCTCAGAGGCAGAATGCCCCTGGGTTCAATCCCTAATACCACATATTTGCACCCAAAGGAAATTTACAGTGTGTACTTTTCTCTTGTATAGCTTTTTACACTCAGCATAATGTTCTTGAGTTCTTCTGTGTAGCTGCCCATTCCCCTTTATTGCTGAGTTGCATTCCATCATCTGCATATGTCACAATTTGCTTATGCAAATTTCTGTTGCTGGCCATCTGGATTGCTTCCAATTGGGGCTATTACGAATAAAGCTGCTATGGATATTTTTGTGTGGACATATGTTCTTGTTTCACTTGGTTAACCCCTCCCCTCAGTAGAATTACAGGTCATAGTGTGTGTGTGTGTGTGTGTGTGTGTGTGTGTGTGTGTGTGTGTGTGTGTTTGAGGTACTGGGGATTCTACCCAGGACCCAGGGGCATTCTACCTCTGATCTACACTCCCAATCATATTTTATGTTTTATTTTGAAGTAGGGTGTCACTAAGCTGCAGAGGGCCTCACAAGTTGCTGAGGCTGGTGGTGAACCTGCCATTCTCTTGTCATAGTCTCCCAAGAACTGGGATTACAAGCATGTGCCACCATACCTGGCTGGATGTGTGTGTTTGACTTTGTAAGAAAACCTTGAGTCTCTTCTCATTTAAAGTACTCCTTGCTTTCCCATTTTTTCAGCTGTCTAATAGTTTTACATTCTGCAAATGTCTATCTACTTTCCTGTGTTGTCATTTAATGTGTCTCTCTAATCCCTGGGTTTCTTTTCTTTTTTTTTTTTCAGTACTGGGGATTGAACCCAGGGGCATTCTACCTCTGGGCTACACCCCCAGCCCTATTTTTTATTCTTTATTTTGAAACAGGGTCTCACTAAGTTGCGGAGGGCCTCACTAAGTAGCCGAGGCTGGCCGTGAACCCAGATCCTCCTGTCTCAGCCTCCCAAGTGCTGGATTACAAGCGTGCGCCACCATGCCCGGCCTGGGTATCTTATAAACTGAAAGGTGGGTCTAAACCCTGTTTGAGACACAGGTGAAGCATTTGGCAAGATTGATTCAGAAGAGGTGCTAGGCAGTGTTTCCCAATTAAGACACTGAGACTCATTAGCATGACACCAGATTCCCCCACCCATCAAGCCCTCATCTACAGTTTTGGATGACCTTTGCCTTGAATCAATTTTTCTGTTAGGAATTACAACATGGTGGTTTAAAAAAATTCTACCAGTCTTCCTCATTCTTTGTCAAGAAGTCTTCTTTATCATCATTTCGTTGTCATATGGGAAAGGCAGAAAATACCTGATTTCTTTAATAGCTAGTAAAAATTTTAATTTGGCTTGCTGATTATTAGAAAATTTCTAAAAAGCTAAGACAAGACTGTCATACTAACATAATATCCTCTGAGAAAAAAAACAACAACACCTAAATGTAGAAGATTGATACATTATTGGACTTGGATCAGTTATGGGTTATAGAAATGATTATAATGATAGTAAGTACTAGCACTTGGGAAACATTTTCTTTTTCTTTTTTTTTTTTTTTTTGTGGTACTGGGGATTGAACTCAGGGGCATTCTACCTCCGAGCTACACCCCCAGCCCTATTTTTTATTCTTTATTTTGAAACCGAGTCTTACTAAGTTGCGGAGTGCCTCACTATGTAGCTGAGGCTGGCCGCAAACCCGGATCCTCTGGTCTCAGCCTCCCGAATGCTGGGATTACAAGTGTGCGCCACCACGCCCGGCTTGGGAAACATTTTCTATTGATTGAAATTAATAATTAAATTGAAATGATCTTCAAAATAAAAATTATAGAGAAAATGAAAGCACTAGTCATTGTATAATCCAAAGGGCCTTCGTCATTAGGTTCAACTTTTCCCCTTGAGAGAGCCATGGAGTCATTGCTTCAGTTGACACTTACTGAGCACTCACTGCTTTGGAAAAACAAAGATGATATAGCCCCCGACCCTTCAGACCTCAAGGGGCACAGTGGATGAATTTTTGTCTCAGTGATTCCTGAGACTTGCTTTGTGTAGACATTTATGGTCTCCATTGTGGGATACACAAAAAATATCCTGAAGTTGTTGGCAATACCCCAAGGTCACATATCACCTGCCCTATACACAGATGGGAAACATAACAGGCTCTGGGGTGGGAGTGCAAAGAAGGCCTGATGGTAGCATTTGCCTATTTCCATGGTGTAAATATTCCTGTCATGCCCCATTTCAAGCTACCACAAAGATGTCAGGAATGCAGAATTACAAAGATGCATAGAGCACCATCCACCATAGGGAGCAATAAACTTCAACAGCACAGATTATGGTTACGTAGCGTGAACAAACTGTAAAATGGAGAGTTATGAATATTAATTACCTTTGCAGTAAAGCTCATTTGATTGTAAATATATATCATTTAATTTTTAATGATGGCTGTGTTTAACAAGTGGTTTGCAGAGACAGGAGGATCACAGATTCAAGACCAATCTCAGCAACAATTTCTGAAAAGTTAACAGTGAGCTCTCACCAGCCAGTGCAAGGCTGCTCCAGCACACCCCACTTCTACCACTGCAGTACTGAATGCAGCCATTGCAAGATACAGCATGAAACGGGAAACTAAGAATAATGGCTGGGGTTACCTTTTAAGGCAAGGATGGTTGATGGCCTTCAGACACAGGAGAAGAGAGGATCTGGGTGTAGTATTATGAGTTATTTCACCATATCAACTATGAAGGATGTTAGTTTCCTAGTTAGTTACAGGTACAACACATTATGCCAAACTTACATGTTTAAAAACAACACAAATTTATTATCTTATATAGTTCTGGGGGTCAGAATCTAGAAATGGTTTTCATTAGCTAAAACTGATATGTCAGCAGGGCTGTGACCCTTCTGGAGGTTTCAGGAAAGATCCTCCATTTTCAAAGTTAGTAAAGTTGGGCTGAGTCCTTTGCAGGCTGCCATCTCTTCAATTGTCTCTTTGGAGAGCTGATTAGCAGCCTTAATTCCCATTGCCATGTAACCTGCCATGTTCATAGGCCCTCGGAACTAGAACCTGGACTTGCAGGAGGCATTTTTCTGGCTCTGCACTAGTCTGGGAGGTCTACTGGAGAAGGTGCTTAGATCCTAAAAGGCAAGACTGTACAGTAAGATCACACAAAAGCTGCTCTTTGGCCTCTGATAATCAGTAGGTGGAAATAAGAAAGATGGGAGATGAGGAAGGGAGATATTTTAGTATATGGCCAGGGACAGCCCCTTGAGAGTAATGATGTATGGGATGTGAATGGTGCGAAGGCAGCCATGCCAAGATGTGCGGAAGGCCAGGCCAAGGATGGAGAGCAGCAGCAACAAGAGAACGCTAGTTGGGCTTGGGGTTGAACTCTTTAAACCATCTCAAATAAGTAACAGCAGCATGTTCACTATACAAACTCCACTTTAAGATAAGTTCCCCACCTTGGGAGGCTGAGACAGGATGATTGCAGGTTGGTGGCCAGCCTCAGCAACACAGTGAGACCCTCCACAACTTAGTGAGACCCCTTTTCAAAATAAAAAAAATAAAAAGGGCTGGGGGTGTACCTCAGAGGTTGAATGCCTCTGTTTAATCCCCAGCACCACGAAAGAAAACAAGATAAGTCCCCCATCTGATTTCCTTGTCCAACCAAATTTATCCTTCCAAATACCTCCTATACAGATATTGTGGAGGGCCACCAGGGAAAAACAAATACAAAGTTTCTGAAGAGGGTTGTGTTTGGAAAACAAAAGGGGCAGTGGAGGAGATGAGGGGTGGTAGATTATTATAATAGTGGCACCCAGAGACTTATACTTTCCCCATCCATGCCCCCTTGCAATTGATGCTGCTCCTCCTTTCATCAGGAAGTATCACCTGATTTTCCATCCCCTTGAATTTGGGCTGGGTTTATGGCTTGTTTGTTCAAAAGAAAATGGCAGCAGTAATGTACAATTCTACAATCCTCTCTAACTTATGAGGACTTGGAACTCTGCTGGCATTGCCCTCTTGGAACCCCACCAAACCATGAAGAAGCTCAGTTTAGATTACTGGAGGCCAAGTAGCCATCATAAAAACAACTGAGGGGTCTAGCCAATTGCTAGAACCAACTGTGCCGTCAAGATGACTATGGCTATATGAGTGGTCTTAGGTGAGGCCATCAGAAAAACCTACAGATTCATGAGAAACAGCAAAGCATTGCTGTTCGGGAGTAGTCTGTTATGCAGCAATGGATACATGAAGTGGAAGGAGGTTGTGGGTCCAGGCTTAATAGCCTGGCAAGGAATTTGGATTTCATTCCAAGTGCTCTGGGGAATCATGAGAGTTTTAAGAAGAGTGATATGTTTTAAAAGATCATTCTGGTGCTATGTAGAGAAAGGATTGTAGTTGAGCAAGAATGGAAGTGAGGAGATTAATACCTGAACTGATGGTAAAGAAGATGGAGAATATAGTAGTGGACAGACTTGGGTCCTGCTAATGGATGGAGCTGGGTAATAATGAATACCAATCCTCTTCCTTGAAATTCAGGGCTATAACAGTACATACTATACAAGCTGGACTTTTCCCTTTTCTGTACAATTGTCTTTGCTTCACTTGGTGGTGATGGTGGCAGGGAGTCCTTGATAAGTGAGAGTAAAGAGACAGAGGCTTGATAATCTGAAAAGCACTGAAATTATGCTTTGAGATGCAGCCAACAGTAACAAAAGTCAAAAATTAAAAATCAATTGCCTTGCAAGTGCTTGCTCTGAAGCAAGACTCCACTGAGCTCATGAAAAGACGATTTCCCAATAGAGAAGGTGTGCAGAATAGAACCAAGGCCTTGGGAGAGAGGCGGGTACAAAGGCATGGAGGGAGAGGCAATATGGGAAGGAGAGAAAGAGACCAGAGGGAGAAGGCAAAATCAGAACTCATCTACAATGATCTCTAGGTGGGCAGAAATGCAATGGGCAAAGAAATACTGTGTTCATGGGCATGTGGTGTGACTGCTTTCTGACAGGCACACCTGGGAGCACCCCTAGAAGTATGCTTGGTCCCAGGAATCACTGAGTGGAAAGGGCTGAGTCAGATGTAATCCTCACGCCAAAGTCTTGCCGTTTAGTTGAGGGCACACTACTAAACATGGTATAGTAGACAATTAGCAATGTATGGGTCTTAATGAGTTCTATCAATTTCTGAACATTATATAAATGAAATTGGACGATATAATTTTTTCTTTCAGATCTGGCTTTTGCTCTGGATTATTATTTTTTGAGATTTACCTAAAAACTATCCTGACTGAGTCTTTTTTGCTGCTGTTTACTATTCCATAATATGAATGTACAATCATTTACCTATCCATTCTTTATTTTTTATATATACTGGGGATTGAACTCAGGGGCATTTTACCTCCAAGGCACACCTCCAGACCTTTTTTATTGTTTTTTGTTTTGAAACAGGGTCTTTCTAGGTTGCTAAGGGTGGTCTTGAACCTGCCATCCTCCTGTCTCAGCTTCCCATGTACTGGGATTACAGGCGTGCACCGCCACATCTGGATTACCTATTCATTCCTTTGATGGACATTTAGAAAGTCTGTTTTTAGTTATTCTGGGTAATGCGGTTACAAATATTCTTGGTGAATACAGGCACTCTTTTTTGCTGTTGTTGGTACTAGGGATGGAACCTGGGGGCATTCTACCTCCGAGCTATACCCCCAGCCCTATTTTTTTATTCTTTATTTTGAAACCGGGTCTCACTAAGTTGTGGAGTGCCTCACTAGGTAGCTGAGGCTGGTCTTGAACCCGGATCCTCCGGTCTCAGCCTCCGAATGCTGGGATCACAAGCATGTGCCACCACGCCCGGCTTATTCTTTTATCTTGAAACAGGTTCTCACTAAATTGCTGAGGCTGGCTGCTAACCTGAGATCCTCCTGTCTCAGCCTCCCAAGTAGTGGGATTGCAAACATGTGCCACCACACATGGCTATAGGCATACATTTTAACTGATATATACCTGAGAGTAGAATTGCTAGATTATGAGTACTGTCTGTAACTTTTCAAGTAGATAGATGACACCAAACTTTTTTCTCTAAATGACTGTTTCAGGTTACCTTTCTACCAGCATTTTAGCAAGCTTGTCTAATTCTATATACTCACTAATGCTTGTCAGTCTTTCTAATTTTTGCCATTTTGTGTGGATATGCAGTGGTTTTAACCACATTCCCTCCTGATTACTAATGGAAATGAATGACCTTTTGCATGATTATTGGTCATTAGTATATTTCCCTTTGTGAAATACCTGTTGAGGTCTCTTGGTCATTTTCCTATCTGGTTGCTTGTCTTTTTCTTTATTTATAAGAGCTCTCTTTATATATTTGGATAAAAGACCTCTCTTGGATATATATGCTGCAAATATCTTCTTCCACTCTTTGGCTGGCCTTTTTACTCACTTAATGGTGTCTTTTGAGGGAGAGCTTCTTCATTTTAATGTATCCAGATTTATCAATTGGTTGTTTTGTTTTGTTTTGTGGTACTGGGAATTAAACCCAGGGGCATTCTACCTCCGAGTTATACCCCAGTCCTATTTTTTATTTTCATTTTTGAAATAGGATCTTACTAGGTTGATGAAAGTCTCACTACTTGCTGAGGATATCCTCAAACCTGTGGTCCTCTTGTCTCAGCCTCCCAAGTACTATAATTACAGTGTGTGCCACCATGCCTGGCTAGGATTTTAAAACAATGTATGTGATAGAACAACTAGATTAGGCAGTGGGAAAGAAACTTCTAAGTTCAGTAAAGTGAGCTTAGGCTCTCTGGCTAAAACTGCACATTCTTTCTAAGGAACATTATTTCTGGACTGACAAAAATTAATAAAAAATTTCATTCTTTTACAACCATGGAAATACACTCACAATATTCAATTCTGCCACTTGGTGGTGCCACAGAAAACTAAAAGCAATTTTAAAAACTATTGTTCTGAAAGTTTAGATAGTCGGACTTGGCTTCAGCAAACTGAAGATGTGTGCCATCACACCTGGCTCAACCCCAGCCCTTTTGATTTTTTATTTTGAAATAGGGTCTCACTAAGTAATTAAGGCTGGCCTCCAATCTGTGATCCTTCTGTCTCAGCCTCCCAAGTACTGGGATTATAGGCATGTGTCACCATGCCTGATAGTAATTTTTTTTTTAATCATGAAAATTAAAGAAACTTTATGTTCCTTTGTTTTCTCCAGTTTTTTTTTTTTTTTGGTACTAGGGATTGAACTCAGAGACATTGTGATCCTCCAAACTACACCTCCAGCTCTTTCTATTTTGAGACAAGGTCTTGCTAAATTGCTGAGGCTGGCCTCAAACTTTTGATCCTCCTGTCTCAGCCTCCCAAGTACTAGGATTACAGGTGTGCCCCACCACACTCAGCACACTGGTTTCTCCAGTTTAACCCCCCCCCCCCACACACACACTAGAGGCAGCCAATATCCAGGATTTGATGACTATTCTTCCAGTTGTTTCTGTAGTGTGTGTGTGTGTGTGTGTGTGTGTGTGTGTGTGTGTGTGTGTGGTACTGGGATTTGAACCCAAGGACATTCTACCTCTGAACTACATCCCTAGTCCTATTTTATTTTTATTTTGAAACTGGATCTCACTAGGTTGATGAGAATCTCAATACTCCTTGAGGCTGTCCTCAAACCTGTGATCCTCCTGTCTCAGACTCCCAAGTAGGAATTATGAGCATGTGCCACCACACCTGGCTTTTTTCTGTATTTTTAGTACATGCTCATGTATCCATGAACAACACAATGCTACCTCATTTTTTAAAATTTATTTATATTATAGTATACTGCAATTTGCTTTTCATATTTTAACACGGCTTTTGCCATGTTGATATCTACAAATACATGCAAATATATACAGATCCAGGTAGTTTTAACTGTTATAACTTATGGCAAACATATATTTATCAACCATCCTCTATCAATGAATTCTTCAATGCTGCAATGAAACGTAATGCCTAGTAAAATTCTAAAAATATTCAAATGAATAAATGAAGGCATTTTTTTAGTACTAGGGATTGAACCCAAGGGCAATCTACACCCTCAGTCCTTTATTTATTTCTCCCAATTTTTAATTTCAAAACAGGATCTCGATAAGTTGCTGAGGCAGGCATGTGCCACCACATCCGGCTTGGAGGTGGCTTTTTTTTTTTAATTTTTATTTTTTAATAATTTATTTATTTATTTTTTAGCATGGATTTTTATACATTTCTTGGGTACAACAGGGTTAATTACACATTTTTGTTGGGTACAAGCTAGTACAGGTAAAGATATCCATGCACATATTTCTCATTAACCCTTCCCCAATTCCCACCCACCCTCCCCCTATCTCCAGGTCAGTTTAATGATTGACTTTGATGTGATCTTGTAAGTACATCATGCTCATTAGGGTGTCCCCCCTCCTCCCATTACCTTCCATTAAGTCAAATTTTTTGTTCACCTAAGAATTCTCCTTCACCTGGCATCCCTCTTATGTCCCATTTTCTCCCTAGCTTCCACATATTAGGGAGAGCATTTGATTTTTAACTTTTTGTGACTGACTAATCTGACTTAACATAATGTTTTCCAGTTCCCTCCATTTCCTTGCAAATAACATGATTTTGTTCTTCTTTATGGCTGAGTAAAATTCCATTGTGTACATATCCCATAGTTTTGTAATCCATTCATCTGTTGTTGGACATCTTGGCTGGTTCCATAGTTTGGCAATTGTAAACTGTGCAGCTATAAACATAGATACACATGCGTTG
>PVLC010017620.1:8359-19542 GCA_004027655.1 Graphiurus murinus
AAAAAAAAAAAAAAAAAAAAAAAAAAAAAAAAAAAAAAAAAAAAAAAAAAAAAAAAAAAAAAAAAAAAAAAAAAAAAAAAAAAAAAGCCCTTCAATAGTCCAGGCATGGTGGTACGTGCTTGTAATCTCAGCTGCTTAGGAGGCTGAGGCAGGAGGATCGCAGGTTCAAGGGCAACTTAGCAAGACCTTGTCTCAAAATAAAGAATTAAAAGTACCAAGTTGGGCGTGGTGGCGCATGCTTGTAATCCCAGTACTTGGGAGGCTGAGACGGGAGGATGTGGGTTCGAGGCCAACCTCTGCTACCTAGTGAGGCACTCTGCAACTTAGTGAGACCCAGTTTCAAAATAAAGAATAAAAAATAGGGCTAGGGGTATAGCTCGGAGGTAGAATGCCCCTGGGTTCAATTCCCAGTACCGCAAAAAAGAAAAAAAAAAAAGGACTGGGGGTGTAGTTTGGAGGTAGAATGCCCCTGGGTTCAATCCCTAGTACCACACACACACACACAAAAAAAAGTCCCAAAAAGGAAAGAATGAAAAAACACTCCCCAAAAGCCCTCGCTAGGAGCGAGGCCTGTTGGTGGCCACAGCATGTGCTGATGAGCAGGTTGAACAAATCCCCTCTGGGTGGTGTCTCCCTGGTGACCGCATTGCTGGAGGTGGACGCTGAGGGTGAGGGTCCAGGATCCACCCTCCACCCCCACACCCCTGCCCTGTCCTCCCTGTGTGACCTTTGTCGGGCTGCCACCTCTGTGAGGTGTGTTGGGAGGACCAGCGCCGGCCTCCAGGGCCCTCTCCCGTGACCATGGCGCCGTGCTTGCTGTCCCCCAGCCTGTGCCCCACAGCGGCTCCAGCGGCTACGGAAGCCTGGGCAGCAACGGGTCCCACGAGCACCTCATGAGCCAGACCTCCTCCAGCGACAGCAACGGCCACGAGGAGCCCCGCCAGAGGAGAGCCGTACGTCCCTCTCTGTCTTCTCCTGAGAAAATAGGTCGTGTCGATGCATGTCATTGAAAGTTAGCACACTAGAAGCCAGGCATGGTGCAAATGCGTGTAATCCCAGGACTTGGGAGGCTGAGGCAGGAGGATCTGGGTTCGAGGCCAGCCTCAACTACTTAGTGAGGCCCTCTGCAACTTAGTGAGACCCTGTTTCAAAATAAAGAATAAAAAATTGGACTGGGGGTGTACCTCAGAGGTAGAATGCCCCTGAGTTCAATCCCCAGTACCACACACACACACACACACAGAAAACAGCCTTTGGTGGTCACCGGAGCTGTTGTGATCTCAGCTGTTTTTTAACTCTAAGCTTTGTTTCCTTGGGATTTATTTTTCAATCTCTTTACACTGGGTGTGGTGGGGCATGCCTGTAATCCCAGTATGTGGGAGGCTGAGACAGGAGGATCACAGGCTCAAGACCAAACTCAGCAACTTAGCAAGACTCTCAGCAACCTAGTGAGACCCTGTTTCAAAATAAAAAAACAAAGTAGGTCTCGGGTGTGGCTCAGTGGTAGAATGCCCCTGAACTCAATCCTCAGTACCATAAATAAATAAATAAATAAATAAATTTTTGAAAATAGAAACCAGACGTGGTGGTGCACGCCTGTAATCCCAGTACTCAGGAGGTGAAGACAGGAGGTACACAGGTACAAGGAGAGCCTCGGCAACTTAGTGAGACCTTGTTTCAAAATAAAAAAATAAACTGGGCATGGGGTTGCATGTCTGTAATCTCTGTACTTGGAAGGCTGACATAGGAGGACTGCAGGTTTGAGGCCAGCCTCAGAAATTTAGCGAGGTTGCCATCAGCTTAGTGAGACCCAGTTTCAAAATAAAAAATCAAATGGGACTGGGGATGTAGTTTGGAGGTAGGATTCCCCTGGGTTCAATTCCCAATACCAATAAATAAATAAATATAAATATAAATAGCCAGGCGTGCTTATAATCCCAGTACTTGGGAGGCTGAGACAGGAGGATCACAGATTCAAGGCCAGCCTCTGCAACTTAGTCAGACCCTGTTTCAAAATAAAATATAAAATAGGGTTGTGGGTATAACTCAGAGGTAGAATGCCCCTTGGGTTAATCCAATAAATAAATAAATAAAAAATAGGGCTGGGGGTGTATCTTAGAAATAGAATGCCCGTGGGTTCAATCCCCACTACCTATCACAAAAAAATAAATAAGTAAAATTTAACATGTGGCCGGGCATGGTGGCTCACGCTTGTAATCCCAGCAGTTGGGAGGCTGAGACCGGAGGATCTGAGTTCGAGGCCAGCCTCAGCTACCTATTGAGGCATTCTGCAACTTAGTGAGACCCTGTTTCAAAATAAAGAATAAAAAAATAGGGCTGGGGGTATAGGTCGGAGGTAGAATGCCCCTGAGTTCAATCCCCAGTACCGCAAAAAAAAAAAAATTTAGCATGTGTATGATCTCTTTAGGGTTGAAGCAGCTAAAACCTGTAGTTAAACCACGGGAGGGAAATTATTTCAGGCAGGCAAAACAGGCAGAAGCGAAGGCTTACCTGCAGGAGAGAAGAAAACCTCCTGTGCCATTGCAGTGTGTCTTATCCTTCAAGATGGGTCTCACCAGCTCCGCGCCCCTCGGACTTTTCGTTCGGGATTTCTCGCGTCTCCCTGAGTTGCCGAAGTTACTTTACCTGTCCTCAGTTCTCACTGTGGGGGACCCATGGCAGGAGATCTCCCTAGAATGAATAACGTGTTCCTTTTGTTTTTCTTCAAGGAAATTTGTAAAAATAACAAGACCAAAACCAACAGTCATTTTTCTCATGAATCTGGAGAACAAAAGAAAAAATCTGTTACAGGTAAAAAAAAAAAAAAAAAATATATATATATATATATATATATATATATATATATATATATATATATATATATGTATATATATCCCATTCCCTTAAATGGCGAGGGCTCTGGGTCCAGTCCCTGCTCCTCGGGTGTACTGAGCCCTCTTCCTTGCTCAGTGAGGAACAAGAGCAGTCTGGGCCATATTCATTCATCAGATACCCGTGTCCTAGGAAGCCGGAGCAGCCGCAGGCCCGCCGAGGCGTAGCTCTACATTCCTGCCCCTCCAAGCCAGCCCACCCAGCACGCTGGGAGATACGGCGCTAGCTTGGCTGGTCTCCTCACGCTGTAGAGTTCTGTGTGGCCATATGCTGACATTTAACGTGAACATACACACAGCGGCCTCAGGAGACTGCCCAGCTGCTGCAGCCCTCAAAACCACACCTGTCTGCAGTGGACAGCTGGGTGTCAGGGGTGCATTTGCACCTCCTTTCCACAGGGGCGCTGAGGGCAGCTTCTGTAGTGAGGACAAGAACAGGATCCCAGCGTGCTCCCTAGGGACCTGTTAGGGGAGGATCGCTACTGCCGCAGGTCACATCTGCAAACACTGCCCTGCCCCGAGCAGCACAAAGCACCTGGGAGTCCAGGAGTTTGGGCAAGACCTGACCTCTCCCGTTGCCCCGCCCTGGGGAGAGTCTGGAGAGGCAGGTCCTTGCTGCGGAAACAGTGCCTTTGGTTCCCCGTGACACAGCGCCACCTCCAGCCTGCAGGCACTGCGTGTCAGGACAGTGCGGGGTTTCTGGATCTGCAGGGCATATCCTGAGCCCTATCTCTGCATGGGAATTTTTTTTAATTAATTAATTTATTTTTTGTAATAATTGGTGCATTGTAATCATACATCTCTGTTAGGTACACGCTGATAAAGGCATATATGCACACATTTCTCATTTAAACCCTTCCCCAATTCCCACCCCACTCCCTTGCCCTCCCTCCTTCTCAAGTTTGGTTTAGTGATTGACTTTGATATATTTGTGAAAGTACATCATGTACATTAGGGTGTCCCCATCCACCCCACCCCACCCCGCCCATCCCCCTCAGTTAAGTCAACTTCTTTGCTCATCTAGGGTTTCTCCTTTTTCATCTGGAGACCCTCTTATGCCCCATCTTCTCCCTAGCATCCGCATATCAGGGAGAACATATGCTTTTTTACTCTTTGTGACTGACTTATCTCACTTAACATAATGTTTTCCAGTTGCATCCATTTCCCTGCAAATAACATGATTTTGCTCTTCTTTATGGCTAATATTCCATTGTGTACATATCCCATAGTTTTGTAATCCTTGCATGGGAATTAAAATGCATCACAAATATACAGTACTTTGTGGGGAGAAGTATTATGCATAGAACAATTTTGTCATTTTTCCCCCCAGAGATGCAAAGCAGTCCCCTGGCTCAGGTAAAAGCTGTTTCTGCCACAGACAAGGGCAGCTCAGAGGCCGCTTTCGGCAGAGCCAGCCTCCCTGAGGAGCTGGCCTACAAGCCCCAGCCCACCGGCTCCTACCAGCAGATCAGCTGCCTGGACGGTGTCATCAGGTACGAGCAGCACGCCTGCCCCTCCGCCCTCGCCCTCCTGCGCGTGCGCAAGCCTCCACCTACCTGCCGCCCTCCCCGCCCTGTGCAGGTATCTGGAGAGCTGCAGCGAGGCGGTCACCTTGAAGAGGAAGTGCGAGTTCCCAGCAAACATCCCATCTCGGAAGGCCTCGGTCAGCCCCGGGCTGCACCCCGGAGGTACCGCCCCCGTGTAGTGACTCCTGGTGGGACCAGATTCCATTTTCCATATTCCATTTTTTCCCTCCTGTATCAGTTCAGAGTGGCTTCGTGGATAAGGTGAAGGGATATAGCATAGGGCTGCAGGCTGTTTGATCAAAGTAGCACGACCTATTTATCGAGTCAAGGCGATTCCGATCTTGGAAAGCTGGGCTCCAGAACAGGAACCCGGGAGGGCTGCAGGAGACCTGGGGACCCCTGAGCCCCTCTCCTACAGCTGCGCAGGTCCCCGTTTCTCATGCTAAAGGCTGGCAGGCCCCTTCCGGTGTGTCTGGAGGGGTCCCCCTGAATGTTAGCGCGCCCTGTCAGTCAGATGAAAGGTCAGCGCTGCTGACAGTCACTACCAGGACGGGAAATGGGGTAGGTTGCCCCCTGGGGAATGAAGCACGGGGACTGCACCAGCAGGCAGAGAGTAACCTCCTGCTGACACTGCCTGGTCACCGCTGCCTCCTGCCTGTTGGAGGACCCTTCCCAGCGGGCCCTGGCCCAGCCCTCCCGGAGGACTTAGGATCTCAGTGTGAAATTGCTTCCGCTGCAGAATCCGCTCCTCACCTTTGTACTGTGAGGGAAGATTGGAGATGAGTCGTGAGGGCCCAGGCCTGGGAGCCCGTGGGGCGGGACGCGCCGCCGTTCCTCAGTTTGCCTCAACTGCACGTGTACATTCTGCCTTCATCCTCTTTTACAGAGGGGTTGCCCTCCCCGGAGGTGAGCAGCCCCGCCGCGGTGGGCCCGCGCTTGGGCTCCCTGGCGCTGCCCGGCAAGGCCGAGAGCGTGGTGTCCCTCACCAGCCAGTGCAGCTACAGCAGCACCATCGTCCACGTCGGGGACAAGAAGCCGCAGCCCGAGTCAGGTACATGGGGGCTCCCGGAGGCCATCCAGGGCCACCTGACCTCCAAAGTAAAAAGGAGGAGTTGGACTACCTTCTGAAACTCTTCTCCTTTAACTAAATTCATCAGAAGAACCCTATCATAGCCCACTAGGGGAGCTTCAGGACAGCCTGTTGCAGAATTGGGGTGTGGCCAGCCAGGGCCCAGGCTCCCCACCCTCCCTGGTCCCTGCTGGGCTCTGCCACCACTTGGTGGCCATCATCTGCTTCAGCGTAAATACTAATGGTGTAAGGAACAGCCCGTCACAGGCGCCAAGACAGCACTGGGACCCCTGACTTCCTCTCTAACCTAGATGCGCTTGGGGTGTTTCCCGTGCCGAGCCTCGCCTTCCCAGCAAAAGCCAAGATGGTGGCCTCGCTGCTTAAGGGCAGGAGCCAGCGCAAGCTGCAGCGAGACCGGCGGCCAGGCGTGCTCGACTGGGTTCTGCCATTCTTCAGAATTCTGTGATTAAGGCGAATCCTGCACTTGCTCCTTACTAGGGAGAGGGAGATGAGCAGAGTACTAGTCAGAGACCCTGCCCCAAGCCTCCCTTTGGGGCGGACAGTCAGCAGCCCCCCTGCCCTGCCCCCCCTCCGAGGGCCACGTGGTCCTGACTGCCACCGTGCCTGGCCCTAAACCAGGAAAGACGCAGCCATTGACCCTTCCTGTTATGTTCTGAAAGCTGAGGACAGTCTCAGAATGTCTCCGAGACCAGGGTCGACGCCTCAGTGGCCCCCGGGTTCAGTTCTCTTAGGAGGTTCTGATTCCAGAGCCACCTGGAAGCGGCCTTTCCTGTTGCTGCTTTTACCTGTCACGGTGAATTTTACCAGAACACTGAAGGAAGGTGCTGGGAATTCATCCTCATGCCGAGGGCAGGATGAAGTAACTACATGTGAATGGCCCGTGCTGCCTCAAGTACAGCGTGGGTTAAAATGAGATGGGCAGCCAGGCATGGTAGCGCACGCCTGTAATCCCTGTACGTGGGAGGTGGAGACAGGAGGATCACGGGTTCAAGGATAGCTTCAGCAAGTAGTGAGACTCATCCACCTAGCCAGGCCCTGTTGCCAAATAAGAAATAAAACCAGGCTGGGGGTATAGCTCCAAGGTAGAATGCCTCTGGGTTCAATCCCCAGTACCATAAAATAATTAATTTTTTAAAAACGAGATGGGCAGCCGGGCATGGTGGTGCACACCTATAAGCCGTGTACTTGGGAGGCTGAGACAGGAGGATCATAGGTTTGGGGCAGCCTCAGCCCCAGTGAGGCCCTCTACAACTCAGTGAGACCCTGTTTCAAAGTAAAAAATATAATCGGCCTGGGAGTATAGCTCAGAGGTAGAGTGCCCCTGGGCCAGGTCCCCAGGGCCACAGAGGAAACCCAGAGTGTGTGATGGAGGCCCGGTTCTTGTTGCAGAGATGGTGGAGGACACCGCAAGCGGGCCCGAGTCCCTGGACTGCCTGCCCAGCAGCCTCAGCCAGGACAAGGGGCCCCTGCAGAAGCTGGGCCTCACCAAGGAGGTGCTGGCCGTGCACACCCAGAGGGAGGAGCAGAGCTTCCTGCAGAAGTTCCGAGGAGCACGGAGACTCGGGCTCCTCCAGGCTCACTGCCACTACTCACAGGAGAGACCCAGGAGGCCGTCCAGGGAGCGAAGTGAGTGGCTGACCTGAACTAGACGGGGGTTGAGCTGTGAAACGTCCCCCGTTTCGCAGTATTCGTGGGGAAGGTAGCCATTGGAGCTTTGCTGGCAGCGCAGTTTGTTTTTGGAGACCTTCGCAGCCTGGAGACACTCTCGAGGATGTAGCCGCCCGTCCCCAAGGAAATCACACTATAAATAGTGGCACGGTCCTAGGCTGGCCCCGTGGGATGGAGAAGCAGGGCTGTTGCTGTGCTGTGGCGTCAGGCATTTGTTGCCAGGGTAACTGTGGGGGTCAGGGGTCACCCCACCAGCCCATCCAGATGGACCCATCCAGATGGGAGGATAAGCAGATCCAACCAAAAAGAATGCGTTGGTGGAGCCCTGCGTGGTGGGCTGCTCGGTACCAGAGCCGTGAGCTGTCCCCTTTCTGCAGAAAACAAGCTGGGCTGGCCCCAGGGCCGTGCCGCAGACCACAAGTTGGGCAGATCCCAGGGTGTATGAAGCAGCTCTTTAGTCCCAAAGCCCTGGGTGCTTGAAGTTCAAGGGATGAAATTAATGGGTCAGCCTCCTCACCCCCTTTTCCGATCCTGGAGCCTAGCCCTGTCCCTAGCCGCCTCCCTACGCCCCACAGACAGGGCCTGCACTGACTAGAAATGCCACCTCTTCCCAGGGCTCAGAGCCAGTGAGCCCAGAAGACACCCCCAGGACCCAGCTTCCTGGGACTCTGGGGAGACACAAAGGGGTAGTTAAGAATCTTGGAGAGCCGGACATGGTGGCACACACACTTGTAATCCCAGTACTCGGGAGGCTGAGACTGGAGGATCGCAGGTTTGCGGCCAGCCTCAGCTACTTAATGAGGCCCTCCACAACTTAGTGAGACCCTGTTTCAAAATAAAGAATCAGCCGGGCGTGGTGGCGCATGCTTGTAATCCCAGCATTTGGGAGGCTGAGACCGGAGGATCCAGGTTCATAGCCAGCCTCAGCTACCTAGTGAGGCCCTCTGCAACTTAGTGAGACCCTGTTTCAAAATAAAGAATAAAAAATAGGGCTGGGGGTGTAGCTTGGAGGTAGAATGCCCCTGAGTTCAATCCTCATTACCGCAAAAAAAAAATTAAATTAAAATAAAGAATCAAAATTAGGACTGGGAGTGTAGCTCAGGTAGAATGCCCTTGGGTTCAATCCCCAGTACCACACACACAAAAAAAAAAGAATCTTGGAGAAACTGCAGCCTCCTTAAGGATCCCTCCCTCCCTTTCTTCCTTCCTTTTTTCCTTCCTTCCTTCTTCTTTCCATCCTTCCTTCCTCCCTCCCTCTCTTCCTCCCTTCTTCCTTCCTTTCTTCTTTCCTCTTTTTTGGTGCTGGAGATTGAGCCCAGGGCCTCCAGCATGCTGAACTGAACACATGCTCTAGTTCTGAGCTACACCACAGCCAGGACCAGGTCTTCTCCCTCTTCTCTCTCATGCCGGCGGGTGGGGCCCTCTGTGGGGCGCCCTGCTCAGCCTGAGCACCTCCACCCGGTGGGCCCAGCTTAGCTCAGGGCCCAGCCCCCACTCGCCCCTAGTCCCAGCAGTCGGTGCCACGCACAGACTACACAGCCGCCCAGGAAGTCACGCACACACCTGGATGTGGCATCCTAGGACCCCAGTGTTTTAGCTACTGCTCCCTCCCAGGGACAAACCTCCAGGAGGAGAAATACCAAATCGAGGCAGGACTGCAGGATTTCCGTTTCCGTGGTGGTTTCTTGGGCTAGCCGGTTTGCCTTCATCTTCCTGAAGAAAGCCTTATATCCTGCAGCAATGTCCTTGGAGAGGAAGAACGTGGTTCCCAAGACACGCGTGACGCTGTCAGTCAGCTTTATGTGGCTGTGACAGATACCCTTAATGACCAATCAGCCTGCGAGGAGGAAAGGTTCATTTTGGCTCTGTGATTCAGTGATCTCAGTCCCTTTGGGCCTGTGTCGGGGCAAGGCATCCTAGCAGGCACACGTGATGTGTGCGGAGGCCCAACATCCCCTTCAATGGCACGCCCCCCGTGACCTTACCCCTCCCACCAGGCCCCGCCTCCCCCAGGCCCCGCCTCCTCCAGGCCCCGCCTCCTCTGGGTAGCGCCACCAGCTGGCGACCAAGCCTATAGCGCCTGGGCTTCGGGGGACACCTAAGAGCTAAATTATTGTGGCCCCCTCTGACCTTTGGGCTTCTGCATAGGCTTTGAGAGGTGAGACAGGAATCATCTCTTTTTCAAGAACAGCAGTGATAAAGCTTGTAAAATCGAGAAATGAGCTTAGATGAGGTCTACCACCCAATTTCACAAACCGCTGGTTTTTGTTTTTTTGTTTTTCCAAATAAGATGAGCAGCAGAGACTTGCCAACATCTTTTTTTTTTTTTTTTTTTTTTGGATAAATAGAAGCTTTTTCATACCATTTATCATAAAAGAAAGGACACGGTAATACCAGAAGAAAAGGAAAGAATGGGATCTTGCAATTAAGGGTGATCTTTCAAATGATAGGATTTAGAGCTGGGTGTGGAGGCGCATGCGTGTAATCCCAGTACTTGGGAGGCTGAGATGGGAGGATCCCAGGTTCCCGGCCAGCCTCAGCTACTTAGTGCGGCCCTCGGCAACTTAGTGAGACCCTGTTTCAAAATAAAGAATTAAAAATAGGGCTGGGGGTGTAGCTCGGAGGTAGAATGGGATTTAGTTTTTTGAAAAACCTGACATTTTGCCTTGATTTTTCTCACTTCACCAAGGAAACCGTAGGGTGGACCCAATGGGCTGACATTGGAAACCCTAAGGCTATTGAATCAGTAGCTGCGATCAAGTTTCTAAAATTCTATTAGTATCACAGTTGACCCACCGGGAGCCGCAGGCATTTTTAAAATTTTAACTCTGATTGTTTTCCCGTTTCAGCTCTCCCAGGACTAAGAAATACTTCTGGAATAGATTCACCTTGGAAGAAAACTGGAAAGAACAGAAAACTGAAGTCCAAACGGGCCAAGCCTCGGGACTCCTCCGAGAGCACGGGGTCCGGAGGGCCAGAGCCCCAGCGGCGCCCCCTCCTGGGCCTGAACACCACAGCCTGGTCGCCCTCGGACACTTCCCAGTCCAGCTGCCCTGCCGTGCCCTTCCCTGCCCCCATGCCCACGTACTCTCTGCCCATGTTCCCAGCACCAGGGACCGTGGTGGCGCCACCCACAGCTCCCCACGCCAGCTTCGCGATGTCCACCCTGCCCGTGGATGTCCAGCACGAGTTTGCAGTCCCGTCCCTGCCTCTGACCACTCCCTTGGCACCTGTGATGGCCTTCGTGCTTCCTAGCTACCCCTTCCCACCAGCAAACCCGAGCCTGCCCCAGGCCTTCTTTCCCAGCCAGCCCCCCAGCGTCCCCGAGGCGACCCCTGCCTCCCAGCCGGAGTTCCCCAGCGGTGAGACCTCGCGCCCCGGTCAGCCGTGCACTTGCCCCGCCACGCCACCGGCAGCCACGGTGACCACAGGCAGAGCGTCCCCACCGCTCTTCCAGTCCCGCGGCAGCTCGCCCCTGCAGCTCAACCTGCTGCAGATGGAGGAGGCGCCCGAGAGCTGTGTGGGGGCCTCGCTGGCCGGGGGCACAGCCACCGCAGGGCCTGACTGCACACCCAGCGCTCCTCGGGACCAGCAGCCAAAGGCACCTCCGAGAGTAAGGATTGTCTGATGCCTTCCCCGAGCTGTGGGGGCGGCGCCAGTGTAGACAGGGGGGGGGGGGGGGGGTGTCATGTTTCCCAGATGCGCAGTCCTGTCACAGAGGAGATTATTCAGAGCTTGCGGTTGTCCTGCAATCTGAACAAAAGGTGACAGATTGTCGGGTGAATACACAGTCCAAATGGCAGCGGGTGACCTGTTGAGAGCATTTATGGCCTCGAATTCTTTAAGGAGTCTTCAGAGATAAAGCACATTGGGAGGCTGAGACAGGAGGATCACAGGTTCGCAGCCAGCCTCAGCTACTTAGTGAGGCCATCTACAACTTAGTGAGACCTTGTTTCAAAATAAGGAATAAAAATAGGGCTGGGGGAGCCGGGCGTGGTGGCGCACGCT
>PVLC010017620.1:19642-33666 GCA_004027655.1 Graphiurus murinus
AATAAAAAAAAATAGGGCTGGGGGTATAGCTTGGAGGTAAAATGTCCCTGGGTTCAATTCCCAGCACTGCAAAAAAAAAAAAAGATAAAGCACAGTCAGGTCCGGTAGCAGACCTCAGGCTCCTGGAGCTCAGTGGCCGGGCCCGTGGCGGAGGAGGACAGAGAGTAGTACCTGTCTCCACCCCTGGCTTCTGTCCCCTGAGCCTGCAGCGCCGGTGTGGTTTCTTTCCCAGTTAACGTGTGTCTGAATGAGTGAGGTGTCAGGTAGTATTAGCTGGAGTACAGTCCTTGGCGCTCAGTGGAGGAGCTGTCTTGGGGGGTCCCTGCCTTCGTGGGGGCTGGGGGGCCTGAATGGAGAAAAGAGTCCTTTTGAATACATTGGTTCTCCCAGTGAATCTCCCACGTTCCTGTTCCCTGTTTTTGAGGTCCTGGGCCAGGCACGCTCTCGGAGACAATCCCCTCCCACATGCCCAAGAGAGCCCCGTGAGGAGAGGCCTCGGGGTGCGGAAGGCATTTCCTCACTCTGTCTCTGCCCCGGAAGCCAAGGTGCAGCCCCAGGCTTGTCCCCGGGGCCCAAGCCCTGCAGTCTGGTTTGACTCCTGAAATCATATTTAATTCGATGACATTCACCCTGTCCTTGTGCAGTCTGCTCCCTTGGTGTAAGCAGGGGGGGGCTCGTGTTTGCTGGAGGGCCCCTCTCACATAAGCCCCAAGCCCCCAGTGTGTGCGGGGTCGTGGCCAAGCCCCCACAAACAGCAGCCGTCTTCTTCCTGCCCCTAAAGCGCAACGAGCCCTCAGACACCCAGAACAGCGACGCCCTCTCCACGTCCAGCGACCTGCTCACCCTCCTGCTCAACGAGGACCTGTGCTCAGCCGCCGGCTCGGCCCAGTCTGGGAGCGGAGCCTCCGCCACCTCCGATTCTCTGGGCTCCAGCTTGCTGGGCTGCGACGTGTCCCGAAGTGGGGCAGGTATGTCGACCTTGGGGTTGTGGGTCCTGGAAGGTGCTCACAGGACGGTGTACCCTGCCGCCGGGGTCGTAGGTTCGGGGCCGGTGCCAGCCTGCCACTCCCAGGTGGCCCTCAAGCCCCAGAGGCTCACAGCACCCATGTGCGATGTGTACTCCGCCTGCTGTGGCTCTCCCAGAGCGGTCAGAATTCTGAATCTTACCTGCCTGTCCAGTTCCAATGGCAATACAGACCTCATGCTGGTCAGGTTCAGGCTTGACCTTGACCCTCAGGCTCCCTGGGTAGCGGCTACACTCCCAAGTTAGTCACCCTGGAGGAGGGAATGGTGACCAGCTGCAAGCCTTCACTGAGCAGGACCCAGCAGGTGACCAGAGTCACAGTGACCTAGTGCACACGCTGCCCATAGACCCAGCTGTGTCCCCTCCCCCACAGCAAGCTCGCCCTGGCCCTGGGCCTCCACACCTCTGCCCAGGTGTTCTGGACCAGGTGCCGCAGGCCGGCTCCCTCCTCTCGGGTCACTGCTGTGAGTTTCCAGAGCTGACAGGTTGCACGAACCTGGGAAGGAAGGTCAAGAATCTACGGCATGCCCACCTGAGCTGGGGCCGCCACGGTGCCAGCAGAACCCCTTGTTCTCATCCCCCGCATCACTGAAGAACTGGAAAGCGAAGGGGGACCCCCAGCGGAGTGTCGTGATGTTGCATAGCTCTGACTTCTTCGTATCCCAAGGTTTTGACCCGCCTCGCTTCGTGTTTTTAAAGGCAGTAGCGACACAAGTCACACCAGCAAATATTTCGGGAGCATTGACTCTTCGGAGAATAATCACAAAGCCAAAATAAACAGGGACGTGGAGCAGAGCGAGCGTCTCATGAAGTGCGCCCTGCAGGACCCCATCTGGCTGCTGATGGCCGACGCCGACGACAGTGTCATGCTCACCTACCAGCTGCCTTCCCGGTAACCACCGGCCTTTCCCAGAGCTCACGCAAATAACGGGGTCTTCCAGGCTGCCGGCCGCCCAGGGAAAGCCCTGTCCCAGCCCCGGTGCGTGCCCTAGAGAGAAGCCAGGCTCTCTCGAAGGCCCCAGGCCAGGGAGCCTGTGGGCGGCCTCCCGCCTGGCATCCCACGCAGCTTCTGTGATGCTCTGTGCCGGCGCTGCCTCTCGTGCACTGCTGCCCCGTCAGCCTGGGGGTAAACAGTGTCTGTGTCTTTCTGAGAGTTGAAACCAAGGAAGGGTCAGGTGGGCCGCTGGCAGCCTGGGTAGGGGAGGGAGGGTTAGCCCCAGGGGAGGACAGCGGGGTCCCTGGTCAGCCATTGAGACCGGGGCTCTGTTTTCAGGGCAACAGCAAACCAGGCCAGTATTGGCCAGGGCCAGGGGCTGCGCTAGCCACATGTGGCCTGTAAGAGTCTCCCAGGCTAACCACCTGTGCAGAACCATGCCTGGGGGCCAGGCTGCTCCTGCAGAAGCCTGACTCCCACACCTAGATTAAAGTAAAACGGAAAGCTTGACCCTCTTTGTATTTTTGTGTGTGTGGTACTAGGGATTGAACTCAGAGGTGTTGTACCTCCTAGCTATACCCTCAGCCCATTTTATTTTATTTTATTATTTTAAAACAGGCTCTCAATAAGTTGCTGAGGATCTCGATAAGTTGCCAAGACTGTAGTTGATCCTGCAATCCTCCTGTCTCAGCCTCCCAAGTACCGGGATTGTAGGCATGCACCACCATGCTCGCCTCCAATTATTATTTTAATAGAAAAACTCTAGGTTATTTTTTATTAAATAAAATGAAATTTGCAGCCGGACGTGGTGGTGCACGCTTGCAATCACAGCATTTGGGAGGTTGAGACTGGAGGATCCAGGTTTGCGGCCAGCCTCAGCTACTTAGTGAGGCTCGCTGCAACTTAGTGAGACTCGGTTTCAAAATAAAGAATAAAAAAAAATAGAGCTGGGGGTATAGCTCGGAGGTAGAATGCCCCTGAGTTCAATCCCCAGTACCGCAAAAAATAAATAAATAAAATGAAATTTGCATTAAACAAAATCATGCAAAACTACATTACTAATATTGAAAGAGTCAATAAAAATGAGTGTAGTTCTTTCCTTTTTTTTGATGTGTGTGGTACTGGGGATTGAATCCAGGGCCATTCTACCTCCAAGCTATACCCCTATCTTTTTTTAGTTTTTGGTTTTGTAATAGGGTCTCACTAGGTTGCCGAGAGTCTCACTAAGTTACTAAGGCTGATCTTGAACCTGTGGTCCTCCTGTTTCAGCCTCCCAAGTACTGGGGTCACAGGCCTGGGCCATCACACCCAGAAGAATGGATTTTTTTTTGGGGGGGAGGGGTACTGGGAATTGAACCTAGGGGCATTCTATCTCTCAGCTGCACCCAACCCTGTTTTTTTTTTTATTTTGGAATAGGGTCTCGCTAAGTTGCTGAGGCTGCCCTTGAACCTGCAGTCCTTCTGTCTCAGCCTCCCAAGTACTGAGATTATAGGCATGTGCCACCACGTTGGCTCAGTGTTTCCTTCCTTTTTTTTTTTTCTTCAGTAGTGGGGATTGAACTCAGGGGCATTCTACCTCCAAGCTACACCCCAGCCCTATTTTTTATTCTGTTTTGAAACAGAGTCTCACTAAGTTGCGGGGTGGCTCACTAAGTAGCTGAGGCTGATCACAAACCTGTGATCCTCCTGTCTCAATCTCCCAAGTACCAGGATTACAAGTGTAGGCCACCACGCCACTATATCTGGCCCCCAGCTCCGTGTATCTAAAACAAACAGGCCCCGAGGCCACTCTAAAGCTTACCTGTTTCTAAATCTTCATAAAGGGATCTTGAGTCGGTTTTGAAGGAGGACAGAGAGAAGCTGAAGCTGCTGGAGAGGTCCCAGCCCCGGTTCACGGAAGGCCAGAGGCGCGAGCTTCGTGAGGTTCACCCGTGGGTCCAGACAGGCGACCTGCCTGCAGCCATCGACGTGGCGGTAAGTCACGGAGCGGCCTTCTCACACGACATGAGAAAGGTCACTGAAGGGGACTCCACTATCTTAACCACTTTTAGGTAAATTTAAAAAACATCTAAGTTGCCAGGCGTGGTGGCAAGTATTATAATCCCAGTATTTGGGAGGCTGAGACCGGAGGATCTGGGTTCACGGCCAGCCTCAGTTACTTAGTGAGACCCTGTTTCAAAATAAAGAATAAGAGCCGGGCGTGGTGGCGCACGCTTGTAATCCCAGCATTCGGGAGGCTGAGACCGGAGGATCCAGGTTCACGGCCAGCCTCAGCTACTTAGTGAGGCACTCCGCAACTTAGTGAGACTCGGTTTCAAAATAAAGAATAAAAACTAGGGCTGGGGGTATAGCTCGGAGGTAGAATGCCTCTGAGTTCAATCCCCAGTACCACAAAAAAAAAAAAAAGAATAAAAAATAGGGCTGGGGGTGTAACTTGGAGGTAGAATGTCCCTGGATTCAATCCCTAGTACTGAAAAAAGAAAAGAAAAAAAGTCTAAGTTTAAAGTTTATTTTATATCATTTTATTTATTTGTTTTTGTTTGTGTGGTACTGGGAATTAAAACCAAGGGGATTCTACCTCCAAGCTACATCCCCCAGCCCTATTTTATTTTTTATTTGGAAATAGGGTCTCCCCAAGTTGCAGAGAGTCTCATGAAGTTGCTGAGGCTGGCCTTAAGCCCAAGGTCTTCCTGTCTCAGCCCCCCAAGTACTGGGATTACAGGTGTATGCCACTGCGCCCGGCTTTAAAGTTTATTTTTAAAAAGGGAAGAGTTCAGCCAGGCTTGTAATCCCTTTACTTGGGAAGCTGAGACAGGAGGATCACAGGTTTGTGGCCAGCCTCAGCAACTTGTGAAGCCCTCCGCAACTTAGACTCTGTTTCAAAATAAAGAATAAAAAATAGGACTGAGGATATAGCTAGGAGGTAGAATGCCCCTGGGTTCAAACCCCAGTACCTAAAAAAAAAAAGGTGGGGGGAGAGTTCAGCCAGGTGTGGTTGTACACACCTATAATCCCAGCACTTGGGAGGCTAAGACAGAGGATCCCAGGTTCAAGGACAGCCTCAGCAAGTAGTGAGACTATCATTAACCTAGTGAGACCCTGTTTCAAAAATAAAAATAAAATAGAGTTGGGGGTGTAGCTCAGAGGTAGAATGCCCCTAGGTTCAATCCCTGTACCACACACACCAAAAAAAAAAAGCCCTTTTTTTTTTTTTTTTTGCGGTATTGGGGATTGAACCCGGGGACATTCTACCTCTGAGCTATACCCCCACTCCTATTTTGTAATTTTTGTTTTGAAACAGTCTCACTAAGTTGCAGAGAGCCTCACTAAGTAGCTGAGGCTGGTCACGAACCCTGATCCCCTGGTCTCAGCCTCCCAAGTACTGGGATTACTAGTGTGCGCCACCATGCCCGGTTAAAAAAGCCCTTTCTAGGCACACCCTCCAGGGGCTTTTCCTGTGGTTGCCAGAGAGCCTAAATTACCTAATCGAAACCATTTACTGAGATTTGAGGGTTTCTCCCTTTCTTCAAGTCGGCTTTATATTTAACAAAGCAAAAGACCTCTCCTGGCATAAACCCTCAGTTCCCCCGGTCCTCCCCTGCTCCCCTCCCCCCGCAGCCTCACTCCTGCCCTCCCGGGTGTCAGCAGCCTCCTTGATGTCGGGGGTCCTCCGCCTTGCGGTCTGTTCGCATGCACTTTGCGCCTGGGCTCCGAACCCGCAGGGACACTGTCTGCGCCCATCCTCCTTGGCCAGATTCGCTCCCTCCAGGATTCCCGCTGACTGGGAGTAGACTTCGAGCTGTCCACCTCCAGTCCAGCCGTCCGTGGAACTTGATGAGAAACTGGCCCCACTCACTCCCTTCCTGTCTCACCCACGAGGGACCCATCCTTCCATCTCTCCGGCACTGAGCGGTAGGCTGTTAGCAGACCACCCTATGGCTCAGCTTTCCAGGCAAACAGAGGAGGCAGACAAGAGACCGGCACTTTTTTTTTTTTTTTTTTTTTTTTTGCGGTACTGGGGATTGAACCCAGGGGCATTCTACCTCCAAGCTACACCCCCAGCCCTATTTTTTATTCTTTATTTTGAAACCGGGTCTCACTAAGTAGCTGAGGCTGGCTGTGAACCAGGATCTTCCTGTCTCCGCCTCCCAAATGCTGGGATTACAAGCGTGTGCCACCACGCCCAGCTGAGGCCAGCCACTTCTAACCACCTGCAGTGTCCCCTCCCTGCCACCCATGTGAGGGTCCTTTACCTGCACGTCAGAGTCACCTCCCAACTGTGCTCACTCTCCTGTACCCCCAAAGTCAGGTCATGTCACCACGCAGCTCAAATCCCGTCCAGCTGTGCCCTGTCCCAGCCAGAATTCACAGTTGCACAGCCACACACCTCTGCCCTCTGCACACACCCATCTCTGGCCATTTCTCTCCCACTACCGGGTCCTCTCCAGCTGTTCTGGCCTCTTGGCCCTTGCCTGGGGTCACCAGGCAGGCGCCGGCTACAGGACCTTTGCACCTGCCCCTCCATCTGCTGGGAATCCTCTTTCGTCGCGGGGACTTGGGCTTCCTCCGGCCTCCTTCAGATGTCTCTCTACGTGCCTCTGTATTGCCCATCTGTTGCCACATAGTGCTGGAGCCCGGGACTCTGGCTTTGCAGCGCTCTTACCGCATCTTACCGCTCTTACTGGGAGCTTGAGAGCAGCTTAGCGGGCGGTTCTGGCTCAGGGTCCCGTGATGTGACGTTAAAGGCTCTGGCTGGGGCGCCTGTCACCTGAAGACCGGCCGACCTGCGTCCCAGGAGGCTCGCTCAGCTGGTGCTCGGCGTCCTCAGGCAGACACACAGCTGTCTTCCTGGAGAGAACAAGAGGAAGCCACCACGCCTTCTGTGACCTGGTCTCACACACTCTTCCTCTTCCTAAGTCCTGTCCATGCTTAAGGGGAGGGGACACAGCTCTGCCTCAGAGGGAGGAAGGCCTGTGTCTTAAAACACACAGTCACCTTCTCTGTGGCCTTTTCTGAATGTCCAATCTAAACATGCATTATAGCCGGGCATGGTGGCCCACACCTCTGCAACTTAGTGAGACCCTGTTTCAAAAATAAAGAATAAAAAATAGGGCTGGGGAGCCAGGCGTGGTGGCGCACGCTTGTAATCCCAGCATTTGGGAGGCTGAGACCGGAGGATCCGGATTCGCGGCCAGTCTCAGCTACCTAGTGAGGCACTCCACAACTTAGTGAGACCTGGTTTCAAAATAAAGAATAAAAAAGAAGGCTGGGGATGTAGCTCAGAGGTAGAATGCCCCTGAGTTCAACCCCCAGTACTGCAAAAAAAAAAATAGGGCTGGGGGTGTAGCTCGGAGGTAGAATGCCCCTGAGTTCAATCCCCAGTACTGCAAACAAACAAACAAACAAACAAGTAGTGACTCTCCTCAACCCAGCAAGACCCTGTTAAAAAATAAAAATAATATAGGGCTAGGAGTGGAGCTCAGAGGTAGAATGCCCCTGGGCTCAATACCCCGTACCACAAATATACATACGTCTTATTTGTTTATGTGTTTTATTTTTATTTCATTTTATTTATTCATTTATACTGGGATGGAACCCAGGAGCATTCTACCTCTGAGCTATACCCCCCAGCACCATTTTATTTTTTATTTGGAAACAGAGTCCCACTAAATTGCAGAGTCTCGCTAAGTGGCTGAGGCTGGCCGTGAACCTGTGATCCTCCTGTCTCAGCCTCTCGAGTACTAGGATTCGAAGCATGCACCATCCTGCCCAGCCTGAATGTCCAATCTAAAGCCACAGGTGTCCACAACACCTGCCACATACCTGTCCTGCTTCAGTGCTGTACTTACTATCCTTTTGTGTTATTGGGGATTGAACCCAAGGGCACTCTACCTCCAAGCTATTCCCCAGCCCTTTTTATTTTGAAACAGGATCTCACTAAGTTGCTGAAGCTGGCCTCAAACCTGCCATCCTCCTGTCTCAGCCTCCCAAGTGCTGAGATTACAGGCATGTGCCACTGTGCCCGGCCACCTGTCATCTTTAATGTACTACAGAGCACTTGTTTGGTTTATTGTCACTTTTCTGACCGGAACCCAGCTTCCAGGGGCAGAGGTTTTCCTGTGTTGCCAGCGGCCTCGTGGTGACAGCTGCCCTGGTCACCTGCACCCTACTCAGTTTAGACAACTGCATCAAAGATGCTAGAGCCCTTGCTTCTGGCTGACGTCGCCTCTTTTCTTTTCAGGAATGTGTTTACTGCGGGAGCCAGGAGAAAGACAACATTTGCGCACCGTATGAGGATGAAGCTCCTGCCTTGGGCCTCAGCGAAGCATCAGACACCAAAGATGAGGGAAAGGGACTCGCCCTGGGTCTCCAGAAGGCAGAGAGGACATAACCCCCGCCCGCCCGACCGCCCGTGACTGGTTCGTGCTAGATGGTGCTTGGAAGAGGCGGAAGGTCTTGTTCCTTTCTAAAGAAATGGACATGTTGCTTTTTTTTGTTTTAGAAAAAAAGTTTTCTGAAGGAGTGAAGAGGGTGGAGATGATTCAGGAAGAAATACGTTTTTGTATTTTAATAAATGTGGAGTTTGGGGAGGCAGGCAGAAATTGGGGTGGTTGTTGACCCGAAGAACACGGAGGCCCTCTCTGTAAGCATCAGGGACGTTTCGCAGTGCCCTCAGGCACCTCCAACCACAAGACCGTCCAGGGCACCAGCACCTGCAGGCCCCCCGAAGGTCGCCCCAGCTATCTCGCCAGGCTGGGATGTAGCCAGGAAGCCACGTGTGGCTCTGAGCTAAGGGCTCCAGCTTTCCAGAACTTTCCTAGGGATGCCTAGGTGGATCGAATTTCTGTCCTCTCCCAGGGACTGCTTTTTATCATTGGTCCATCTAGATGTCTGCTCACAGACATCACCTGGAGATAAAGCCTCTCCTCGTTCTCTTTCAAAGGTTTCACGTTGCGTGGTGTAAAGCGTAATTGACGGCTTCCACTTCCAGTACCGCAGTGGTAGACATTTTGTTCCCGCGTGGCTTTTGTCGGTAGCAAACGAAGTCGAAATGCTCTGGACTAACAGCTTCGTGGTTTGTGTGACCCGCTCCTTCAGATGAACGCCCACCCAGGCCCTCTGTATATTTCTACATTGTTCTTATTTTTTTTGTAGACCACGGTGGTCCGTACGCGGAGAAAATATGTCGCCAGTCATGTCATACCTTCATGGTGACCTCTCTGCACGGTAGGCTTTGACAGTCACACTGTTCTTTGCTGGGAGCCTTTCAGATGTCTGCTGTGGCCCAGTGAAGCCAGCCCCCGCCCCTGGCAGGGACCAGCACTTGGCCACTGGGAGCCAGCATCCCACAGCACGTGGCCCCGTCTGTGGTTTAAGGGTGCGGCAAGCTCTCCTCTCCCGCGCCCCTGGGCTGGCTGCCTGGCCCTCGTGATAGCCTGATCTCGCGGGATACGCCTGGAGTCTCTGTCGCGACATTTGCCAGCACTTCCAGATCATTTAAACACTTAGGGAACATTGAGGCCAGTCTGCCCAACTTCATAAACCCTCATGCTGTACCCGATATCCCAAAGATTGCTTGTAAAAGCTTCATGTTGGTTCCTGGCACTAATGAGAAATTACCAATGATCAATCAGTTGACCTAAAATTGGACCTCGTGGACGAAGTTCTAAAAGGAAGCAGAGCTTTCCTTGCTCTTTGACAAAGTGACTATAAGAGGTGGAATCTCCTTGTACTGTGGTTGGTTTTCATTGTAAAACCATTTTATGCCTGAATATTAATCCTATGTTTCATAAACATGAGTACTTTTTAAAATTATTATTATTATTATTTACAAAGCAGCATCACCTACAGATGTCCAGGATAAGGTAGTGGTCTGCGCGTTTATGGAAATTCAATGTTACGGGCTGCTGCCTGCCTCAACAGTCAGATCAGAAGGAATAGATGGTAGTCTAGAGTTACGCTTACATTACGCAAACACAAAACTGCCAAAACGTGCTCTCTGCTCTTCTGAATGTTTACCAGCAGCATCGTTTTATTTAATGTGTGCTCATTGAATGTAAACTGCTAAGAGGCTGACCTACTAGGATAATTGTGTGACTTTGTTTACACGGTGCCCAGCATCGAGTCCTGTTTCCTTTAGTGTGTGTGTGCTTAAATGGGTGTCATAAAACTTTTCCTCTATTTTAAACTGAGCCTTTTTAATATATTCCTGAGAAGATCTGTAAATAAGCTCTCAGAGTTTATGTAATGATTTGGTGAGCCTTGCCGGACAACTGGTTTGTTCACGTGCAAACCAAACTTTCTTTTTATCCAGTGCAATATATTTGTGTGACCGCTTGTGTCTTTTTATGACGTTTTTGCCTTTTAGAAAATTGGTAAATAAAGCAAGTATATTTTTATTTTCAGTTGTATGTTTATTTCGTATGTTTTGTGCTGCTGGGGAGTGAACGCAGGGCCTCATGCATGCTAAGCACATGCTCAACTACTGAGCTACACGCCCAGCCTGGATGTATGTTCAATTTAACGTGGACAAAACCCAAGAGAGGTGAAAGATAATCAAAAGGGTTTATTTTGTTTTGTTTTACAAAGAACTCCAAAAATGCTTCATAGGAAATCCTGGATCCCAAAGATCACTCCCCTGGGACAGTTTACTTCTGGTCCCCTTGTGTTCCGTGCCCTTGTCTCTTCCACAGTCAGCCTCCCCTACCCAATTTACAGCTGGCCCGTGCAGTAAACCTACAATCTGAGTGAATCCTTCCTGCAATCCAAGCCTCCCTCCTGCATTCTTTTCACTTGCAAATGGAGGATGTGCCCCTAGGCTCAGCCCCTGCCCCCCAGCCCCTCTACTCTGCCTTGACCCCAGGCACCCACTCTGACCTCACCCTGTGACCCTCTGGTGTCTGACCCGGCTGGGCTGCTCGCCTGTGCTCTGGCAATAGGGCTGACAGCAGCAAAGTCGGGATGCCTTGCTGAGACAGCTTCATGTCCCCACAGGGGGACTCCTGCCCCGACCCTTTTCACCTTGATGAAGTCTCGTGGGGCTTGGCCACGCGGTGGAGGCCTGAAGAGGCCCCCTTCCCCTTTCCTCCCACCTTTCATACCAGGCCGCGGGGGCTGGAGCAGAGGGGTGAATGGATCCTGGATCCAGGGCCCAGCCTTCTGCACACTGCCCTACACTGCCAGATCGGACACTTTCGCTGAAGTGTCGAGCGCCTTTGGAAGAGTTTTCATTGCATTTTTCTTTACCATATAACCCCAAGGTCACCCCCTTCTCCTTTATTTCCAAACCAAAAGGAGATTCTCTGAGCCTCCCGGGCGGATTGCCCACCAGGGACCTGGCCGTCTGCAGGCTGCCCACTGCCTTTGTTCCCCTGGGGATTTATGGCCTACCAGTCCCGCTGCTAAGTGGTCAGCCTGTGGCCACCATGGCCCTGCCCAGCCTCTGCGACCTCTGATCCTGGCTCCAGGAGGATCAAAGGGCCCAAATGCTCAGGAAGTCTGTGCTCAGGCAAACTTTGAAGGCAAGATCAGTCCCAGGGACAAATGGCCGGAAGGGGGTCCGCTAGGAGAGACGGGGAAAAGGAGGGAGAGAGGGCTTGGAGGGCTCAACATGGGGTAGTCAGGTTTCGGGAACAGAAAGTCCAAGCCACCGGACCAATGGGCTCACTAAGGAAACTGAAGGTGATTTTGCAGACTTTGGGCAGCCAAGTCCAACCAAGGACCTCACTGGCTCCCAAGCCCGGCTCTGTCCTTACACTCTTCCCTCTCAGGGGTACCTGGTCACACTGAGGCACGCCCAGTGCTTCATTTCTCTTTCCCTCAACTCCAGACAGCAGTCTTCGGAGCTCACCCTCAAGGTGCCCCCTGCTCAGACAAGGCTTCCGAGATCCCTGGCCCTCGCTTCGCTTCCACAAAATTCTCTCTCCCAGCCAGGTGTGGTGGCACACACTTGTAATCCCAGTAGTTGGGAAACTGAGACAGGATGATCACAAGTTCACAGCCAGCCTTGGCTACTTAATGAGGCCCTCTGCAACTTAGAGAGAGGGCTGGGAGTATAGCTCGGAGGTAGAATGCCCCTGGGTTCAATCCCCAGTACCGCAAAAAAAAAAAAAAAATCTTCTCTCCCAACTCCTGTTACCTGTTCTTAGGAGTTTATAAAGTTGGCTTTATTTTTAGTACTATTATTATTTTATGGTAGAGTATGAAACTCAGGGTATTCTACCTCCAAGCTACACCCCCAGCCCTTTTTATTTTTTATTTTATTTTATTTTTTTTGTTTTGAAACAGGATCTCACAAGTTTGCTGAGAGTCTCACTACTTGCTGAAGCTGTCCTTAGACCTGCGATCCTCCCGTCTTGGCCTCCCAAGTCCTGGGATTAGAGGTATGCGCCACTGCACCCAGCTAAAGTCAACTTTATATCACATCCTCTAAACTTCAATAAGGCTTCTTGCCTTCTTTGTAGATTGACTCTAAATCTTGAAACTCCATGAACAGTACTATGAAAGAATCGTTGACTCCTGAGCCAAGTTGTACTACCGGTAAACCTTTTCTGGGCAGCCTTTTGTTTTTCCTGACTTTTGTTTTTCCTGACTTTCTAGTTGCTAGTTGCCTTTCTTTCTTTCTTTTTAATTTTTTCTTTTTTTATGTATACCATTTGCCTTACTTATCACATCCTCCTCTGCTCCCTCGTCTAATTCCCCGACCCATCTGGTGTTCTTGTGGTCTTTTCTTTCTTTCTTTTTTTTTTTTTTTTTTTTTTGCAGTACTGAGGATGGAACCCAGGGGCATTCTACCTCCCAGCTATACCCCCAGCCCTATTTTTTTTTTCAGTACTGGGGATTGAACTCAGGGGCATTCTACCTTCGAGCTACACCCCCAGCCCTATTTTTTATTCTTTATTTTGAAACAGGGTCTCACTAAGTTGCGGAATGCCTCACTAGGTAGCTGAGGCTGGCCGAGAACCTGTATCCTCCAGTCTCAGCCTCCCAAATTCTGGGATTACAAGCATGCGCCACCACGCCCGGCTCCCAGCCCTATTTTTTATTCTTTATTTGGAAACAGGGTCTCACTAAGTTGCAGAGGGCCTCACTAGGTAGCTGAGGCTGGCCGTGAACCCAGATCCTCCTGTCTCAGCCTCCTAAGTACTGGGATTACAAGCCTGCGCCACCGTGCCCGGCTCTCTAATGGGCTTTTTCAGAAGCCTCCCCCAGGTCCCTGATCATGCGGCCCCAGTATGAACTGTGTTTCATAGAGCATCCTGAAACATGTGTGGTCATATTCCCTGGATAATAGGAATAGTATGAAACAGTTTGCAACCCAAAGAGTGCAAGAAATATTACTGAGTTTATTTTCCCTGTTTCTCAGAATAGTGGGAATTTACCTGTAGTCACCTGGGAATCCCCTTCCCTGGGAGAGAGTGACCTCCAGCTGAGCGGTAAGGAGACTTTTCTGGGATCCACCACTCCAGCCCCACCCTGTCAGCCTCACCACCAGGAGTCCAAAGAAGAGTTGGGTCTCTGAGCAGCTGGAGGAAGGTAGATGCAAGAGCCAAGCTTCTGAGCTTGAGCGTGTGTTTGAGAACAAGAGTCGTCAGTGAAATAAAGGGTAGGAGTCAGGCGCAATGGCCCACACCTGTAATCCCAGTCCTTGGGAGGCTGAGACAGGAGGGCTGCAGGGTTCCAGGCCCTGTTCCAAAATAAGAAAAAAGAGTGGGAGATGAGCCGGGCATGGTGGCCCACACCTGTAATCCCAGTACTTGGGAGGCTGAGACAGGAGGATCACAGGTTCGAGGCCAGCCTCAGTTACTTAGTGAGGTCCTCTGCAACTTACTGAGACCCTGTTTCAAAATAAAGAATAAAAATAGAGCAGCCGGGCGTGGTGGCGCACGCTTGTAATCCCAGCATTCGGGAGGCTGAGACCGGAGGATCCGGGTTCGCGGCCAGCCTCAGCTACCTAGTGAGGCACTCCGCAACTTAGTGAGACTCGGTTTCAAAATAAAGAATAAAAAATGGGGCTGGGGCTATAGCTCGGAGGTAGAATGCCCCTGAGTTCAATCCCCAGTACCG
>PVLC010017621.1:0-33464 GCA_004027655.1 Graphiurus murinus
GGGAATTGAACTTGGGGGCATTCTTTCTCCTAGCTATACCCCCAGCCCTATTTTTTATTCTTTATTTTGAAACCGAGTCTCACTAAGTTGCAAAGTGCCTCACTAGGAAGCTGAGGCTGGTCACGAACCCGGAACCCAGATCCTCCGGTCTCAGCCTCCCGAATGCTGGGATTACAAGCGTGCGCCACCACGCCCGGCTGAAGTTCTCAATATTGAAGTTTTCTATTTCTTCTTTCAATTCTTCTATCATTTTTTTTTTTTTACTTCATGTATTTTAAAGCTTTGTTATTTGGTGCCTAAACATTTTATATTCTTCTTAAGAGAAACTGTTTTATCATTATGTAACATTCTTTTGTTCTAATAATGTTTTGCTCTGAAGTTTACTTTGTCTGATATTAATATAGCCAGCCATGCTTTTTTAAAGTTAATGTTTCTATCATATATCTTTTTCCATCTTGTTACTATCAGTCTCTCTCTATATATTGTTATTTGAGTTTCTTGTAGAAAATATAATTAGTTGATTTGTGCTTTCTCTTCTTAAGCTATTCCATCAGTCTTTTAATTAGTACATTTAAGCTAATTATTGACTCGTCATGGCTTAATTCTATCTTAAATTTATTTGCCTCTTAGATTTCTTATTTTTGTTTTTCTTGTCTTCCCTTCAGTTATCAGAACATTTCTAAGAGTTCCACTTTGAATGAGTTATATTTTCATCATATCAATTTTAATAGTATTCTTAGTGGTTGTTCTAGATATTACCATAGATACATATAACATTAATTGTAGCCTACTGGTGTTGGTATTTTTCCCTCTTTGAGTGAAGTGTAAAACTTCACTCATAAGTATAATGGAAGCCATACTTCCATTTAGGTCTCTTTACCCTCCCCACCTTCTGAATAAAATTGTTTAGGTATTTCCTCCACACATGTTAAATACCTTATGACATGGTATTGTATGTTCTGCTGCAAAAAATATGATTAAGGAAACTCATGAGGAAAGGATAGTCTATTACATTTATATCTATTATTATCCATCACATTAGTCTTATTTCTGAAGATCCCTGTCTTGCTCTGTTACCATAGACTTTGTGTTTAGAGTGCTCCCTTTGGCCTCTCTTTAAGGCTATGTCTGCTAGCCACAGACTCTTAGTGCCTCTCATCTGAGGATACTTTCCATTTCCTCTCCATTCATGATAGATATCTTTTCCAGACCCAACAGTTCTTTTCTTTCAGCACTTAAAAAATGTCACACCACTTTTTCTCATCTCTTTGGTTCCACATTTTTAAAAATATGATGGCATTAAAGTTAATGTTTGCTTATAGGTAAGATGCCATATGTCTCTGGCTACTTTTTGTTAGGATATTTGTTTCTTTTTTGAAACTTTGTGTTTTTTACAAAGAGAATTTGTCATTTATTGTTGAATTTTTTAATAAATTCATTTAAAAACCCCTATCAGATAATTCTAATACTAATATTTGCTAATAGTACTTTAGTTAGTGTTTGTAACAGTACTTCTAGTAGTTACTTCCCTTACTGGCATCAGTCGTTTGTCTTCTTGTTCATATTATGGTTTTCCCAGTTCTTGACATGAATAGTGATTTTTATTATTAACCTAAACATCTTGGTTATTATGTTCGTAGAATTTTGATCTTACCTATATCTTCTGTTCTAGCAGGCAGCCACCTTATTCATACTTCATAAGTATTGTTCTGGCCTACTTCATAGGCTTTCCTTGTAGCAGCAATTCCATTTTTCTGAGCCTTTGCAATGCTATTCTGGACGGTTTTGTCCGTTTGCTACTGTTTGGGTTTGGGCTCAAGCTCTGCTGGTTTTATCTGTGAGTGTAGGAGGCACTTCCCTGGGCTTCCTGCTATTGTTCAGCTGCCTTGGTTGGGGGGAGGCCAAATCCATAGGGCCTGAGTCAGGGAGTCCTAGGGCTTCACAGTGTTTGCAGGAGCAAAAAGGTCAGACTGCTCACCTGCCTGAGTTGTGGAAGAGATTCGGGTATGGCCTGGAGTTTCACTGCTCAGCACCTGCTGGTGAGCACCAGCACAAGTCATCTGGGTAGGGTTGAGGCTCCTAACTAATTCGTTATTTGTTTTCTCTCTCTCAGCACATTGGCCAAAGAGAGCAGTCTTTTCAGGGACTACCTGTTGGAGGTGTCAATTTTCAGACCTCTCCACCTCCCAATGTATGGGATATAAAAGAAAACATGAGAACCCCAGCCAGTCTCCCTTCCCAATTACCAGAGACTTTTTACCAACCCTAGAAAAGTTTTACGGTGCCTGGTGTTATTTAGAGGGGAGGAAAAGGGAAAAATGAGTCCATGCTATACTTTTCCAGAGCTGGGCTTTCAAGGCTTTAAACTGCTGGTAGGTCTGATGTGGCTACATTTCTTCTACTGCTATTTTTTTTTTCAGGACTTTGGGGAGTATCAGGAAAGCTACTATTCAGTACAAACCACGGAGGGAGAGCAAATATCCCAGCTGATTGCAGGATACATTGACATCATCCTCAAAAAGGTATTTGTTATTGATGCAGGTTGAGAAAGCAAGATTCAGTTTAGATGGTGTGGCTACCTTGAAAAAAAAAACCACCTTAATTGAAATACTTGATTCACTAATTTAATCTTTGGTATTAGGATTGCTTGTGTAAGAGATCTTTGACCTTGAGATCCCATGAGAATTTCTGATTTGCCACGGCACATATTGTATCATTTATAGCCAGTTAATGAGAAATGGTGTGTCACTTAGCTGATGAGTGAGCCTGGCTGACCCTTCAGCATTTTCCTCTCTGGGCAGCTGTTCTGCTTACCAGTCTTTGTAGAGACTCAAATTGAGGGTAAAATGTTTTTTGTGGTTTTCATGCAATTGTATTTGAATTTTACCAAATATAAGGGGCTAAATGTCTCAGTGATATACAGAAAAATAGATCTCTTGAGGCTTCGTGGTACAACCTACTCAAAAATCAAGTTCTGATAGAATGCTAATATGTATGCCTTGATTTTTTGCTGTGTAAAATCTGTACACTAATAAAGCAGAAGACATTATATATCTGTGTATTAAATCATGTATTTCTCTTTTTATTGTTGTCATGCTTTTATTCTCCTATCACTTATTAAATTTGTAATACAAGGAATTTGGGGTAAACTTCAACATTTTTGCGTGAGTTCTTTCAAAAGTTTTTTTCAAGGTTTCTTTTTCTAAAGTCTGCTAATTTTAATTGTTTCATCTTGTTTTATCTCCAGAAACAAAGCAAAGATAGATTTGGATTAGAAGGAGATGAGGAGTCAACCATGTTGGAAGAGTCAGTTTCCCCAAAAAAGTGAGTGCCGTGAGTGCTGAGGATCCACCTTCTCCTTAGGTGGACACATTTCTCCTGCCAGCTCTGGGTCCGTTGCTCTGAAATGCATCACCAGAAAATGATACTGTCAAGTCTTGATTCTCTAAGTGTGGTACCCAGACCAGGAGCATCTATGTTGTGTGTATCTTGTGTAGGGGGAGGAAGACAGGATTTCTGAAAGACACTGAGCAGGGCGAATTCTCTTATCTGTGCTAGCCCATCTACAAATTGGTTATAAAAATGGTAACATCTAGTAGGTTTTTTAATGATTGAGTTACTAATAAATCCTATATAACAATGCCTGGCAGATAAAATACACTATTATTATGATCATCATTATTTAAAATTCAGAACAGTCTCAAGTTAGCCCCATTTATATCAAGGAAACCAATTTAGTAAAATTAAGGAACATCTAATAAGCAACACTTGGAAAATCTACACAGATGCCCCTTTTATTTAAATATTTTTATAGTAACTATTCCTGTCTACATTTTACAGTGTGTGTCCAGCATGCTATCCTATTTGATTCCCAACAACAACCTCTTATGTATGAATTGAGTCATGTGTTATCCCAAATGCATGGATGAGAAAACCAAAGATCATGAAGTGTAGTTGAGATACACAGAGCCAGGACTCAGATTCAGATCTTGTGATTTTCCCCATAGTACCCTGGCAGAAAATTCTAGCATATTCCAGTATAATGAATTTGTTTAGCCATAGTAGTTGTTTCTCCAACATTTCCACCCTTTCCACCACTATCACAATTTGTTTACTAAACCCTCTGAAGGTACTTTTCCATTTGTCCCCTGTGAGTACATGAGATGGAGCCAAACTGGCTGTGATGCATTTCAAGTACTTGCTAGCGTTTGGCAAAGCACCTTACGTTCTTGGAATTATTAATGACCATTAGTGAAATTGTGAAGCTAGTGCTTCCTGACAGGGTACTTCCTGTAGGAGCAGCCCAGTAAGAGTCTGAGCTGGAGTCTTGCCTGCCTTGGAACACTGAAGCCTCCCACTGCCTAGGGCATCATCATGGGCTTGATCCAGGCAAGCAGGAGGAGTGGTCCAGGTGTGCCATGGCTAGACCTTCCACTTCTTGTATTGGTCTTTTTCTGAGATCTCAGAAAGCAGCACACTGCTTCCTGGAGCCCCTAGACCCACCTCCCTAGAGTCACCCTCTCTGCAGACATTCGTATCTCTCTACAGATGTCTTTTCCTTGGAATCTCAGTGTGGCTGGTGAGCTTTACGCTGAGCAGCAGGATGATTTATGATGGGTTGAGACAAATGGCCCTGTCTCTTTAAATATAGCAGCCTTTCCTTCCCACAAAGGCACATGGGCTCCGCAGGGCCTCCCTGTGGGGTTGTCCATTGGATTTCTTTTTTTTTTTTTTTTTTTTTGCAGTACTGGGGATTGAACTCAGAGGCATTCTACCTCCGAGCTATACCCCCAGCCCTATTTTTTATCCTTTATTTTGAAACCGAGTCTCACTAAGTTGCGGAGTGCCTCACTAGGTAGCTGAGGCTGGCCGCGAACCCGGATCCTCTGGTCTCAGCCTCCCGAATGCTGGGATTACAAGCGTGCGCCACCACGCCCGGCTTGTCCATTGGATTTCTGAAGAAGATATGCCACCCTCAGACTTCTTGCCTTGAGATAATCAAAGTCCTTTGCATATATCATTCATTCTAAGAAAATATCAATAAGTTTAAAAATTATGATTTTTTTGTAAGACACCCTAACAGTCTTCCTAATCTCTAGCTGAAATCATTTGAGAAATGTGCCAAAGTCTCTCATAGCTCCAGAGACAATGTAACATCCTCTATGATCAGTGAACTTGAACCTAGGGTAGGGGAGATTTTCTTTTCACTTACACGTTTCCCACTTCAAGTTAAGTATAAACAACTTCTAACTGATGTATAGAAAGGAGACTGACATGTGGTAGACATTTGTTGAGTCAATGTTCTTTTGCATATGTTTTACCAAATAATAGTTCAGGGTATTCGAAATGTTCACTTGAAACATCACTATTATAGGAATGTGTGTTCTGTTTTTTGAGGAAAACCAATTGCCTAACACCATGAACCTGTTAACTGGATCAGCTGAGAGTCCTTATCTCCACTACTGAACGTGGAAGAGCTCAGGGCCCTTCTGAGCATTTTGGTCTGCTACTGTATTCCCAAATCTCCATCTGCGTGTACCTCTTTAGATTGCCCCCACACCATAGACATCTGTGGCACTCGTAGTATCTTTTCACTCCACTCTACATGGCTGACTACCTGGAAGTGACCAGCTGCCTTTCCCTGCAGGTCCACCATCTTACAGCAGCAGTTTAACCGGACAGGGAAGGTGGAGCATGGCTCAGTAGCGCTGCCAGCCGTGATGCGCTCTGGCTCCAGTGGGCCTGAGACCTTCAACATTGGCAGCATGCCCTCACCGCAACAGCAGGTCATGGTCGGACAGATGCACCGAGGCCACATGCCTCCACTGGTGAGGATTCCTGTGCCTATCCCTTGTAGTATGCTACCTCCTCGTGCAGAGGGGACACCTGTGGCAATGACCGGTTGTGTTTGGGAACTCACTAGCTCTCATCTGAACCACAGTTCATTGACTTGTGAATTCCTTTAATTGGATAACTCTGATCACTCCTATCTAGGATCAGAGGTTTCCTCTGCTGGAGAGTTAGGGACCTCTCAGTGTGACTTGCCATTGTTCCTCTGTCAGAGTAACATCAAGCTGATTGGCCCAGATAGCCTTGGAGAGTCTTAGAAATAGACCAGGTCTTTTGTAACCCTGATATGTTTTCATCCCTGGGGTCACTGATCTTTTTCTACTGCACTGGTCTTTCTGACTCCATACCTCTCAGGCCTGCCTGGGGAATCCTTTGCTATTGGGCAAGAACTTGTGCAAGCCCAAGAGCCTCAAAACTCAGAAATAATTTGACTCTGAAAACTATGAGTTTGGATGGAATCTGTAAGCACTGAGGAAGAAACATTCTTATTTAACACCCATGTGTTTTCTGTGTATGAGATCTTTTGTTCTCAGTACTCAAAGATTAGATTCCCCCTAGCTCCTCTGCAAAGCCAAGCCTTCTTGTCAGCTAATTAAGCTCTCCACAGTCTTCTGATTATAATCCTTCTGTTGTAATCACCTTCATTTTGGATTCTGTTAATGTAATCCAGTGTATATTTTTGGCCTCCAGGTTGAAGTGGTAGATAATTCAGGTACTTGTTGAGAGGTACCCTTGGCTGATCTCAGAATTAAGATTTGCTGTTTTCATGGAGGGGCATGTCAGTCCCAGGAACGTGCTATGACTGCCTTGTATTATCTACCTTTGCAGACCTCAGCTCAGCAGGCCCTCATGGGGACCATCAACACAAGCATGCATGCTGTCCAGCAGGCTCACGATGACCTCGGTGAGCTGGACTCGCTGCCACCTCTTGGCCAGGATATGGTAAAGTATTGATCAGTGCTTTTTATTCTGTGTCTCTGTCCTGGCAGAAAGCAAGGTTTTGAGCTCTCTCTTGCGTCCAACTAGGTGAACCTATTTCCAGCTAGTTAACAAAGAAAGCCAGGCGCTTTCCAAGATGTTGTGTCTTTGTCTCTCAGTTGTACCCAGAGGAGGAGAGGATCATTGCTGCTGACTGTTGGCAGCGCCCCTGGGCTGAGAACCTGGACCCTAGAGTCCAGTGATCTGGGTTCAGATACCAGCTCCCTACTCACTGGCTGGGTGAATCTGGGCAGCTTACCCTCTCTACTATGCCTCCACTTTGTCTGCTCTAATCATCTGCACAATTCTTAATACCTAGTAAGAGCTCAGTAAGCATTAGGTGTTTGTTATGTTGGTTACCATGAGTGGCTCTAAAACTTTAGCAGGTATCAGAATCACTTGGTGGGTGTGTGAAAACACATTGCTGAGCCTGAGCCCCATTTTTTTCTGATTCAGTACATATGGAATGGGACCTGAGAATGCATTTCTAACAAGTTCCCAGGTGATGCTGATGCTGTTGTCTGTGGACCATACTTTGAGAACCCTCTGATCACTATAGTATTACTGAGCTTTGCAGTAGGGCAAGGTAGTTGACCTGGAGACCTTCATGTAGCTGCTGCTCCTTGAAACCACCTAACTCCTCACCATTCAAACCAGCAGAAGCAATACCCAGGATCTTGGGAGAGGTGCTGGATCATAGACCTGCCTCTATCCCCTAAAGCAGAATCTGCATTTTAGCCAGGTTCCCAGCTGGGTGTACATTCAAGTTTGGAAGGCACTGGCCAGCAGTCTCATTCTCATGCTGGCTTTTCACATTAGAATTACCTGAGGAGATTTAAACATGAAGCCTGAGGTGCCAGCTCATGCCACCTAAACCAGTGTCACAGTGGGTAGGTCCTGGGCATCAGTGCGCTGCATTCTCCCTGGGTGATTCTAACAGGCAGTCAGGTTGAACACCACTGCCATAGGATGGACGGATGGCATTACAGGAATCAAGACTAAGAGAGGATTTGTAGCCTCATCTTGCCTGGCCAGGATAACTGCCTTCCACCTTATTCCTGTTTACCACCTGATACTGTTGTGCATGGGGCTTCCTGGTGTGCTCAGTACTGTTTCTCCCAAGTACCTGAAGGAAACTTGAGAGCAAAAATACATGGCAAATTCCCATATCCAGGAAAGTTGTAAGTTAGTGCTTTAAAATATTTGGATGTCACATCCTGCTTCACCAATCTTCAAAGAATTAGAATGCAATAAGATATTCATTCACTAGTGCTAGACAGATCCTGAACCTAGGTGAATATTTTTGGGATAGTTTGGGGAGCAGATCTGCACTTTACCAATAAAGTTATCACTATCAATGTAAATTATCACTTATTAGAAAAGTCTTGAAATGCCATAAAACAGAATTTACTACTCACAGGTTTAAATAAAATATAAGATGTGGAAAGTATAAGAACCATCAAGGTTGGCAAGGAGGCTATGACAGGAGCATTGCAGGTTCAAGGCCAGCCTCAGCAACTTAGCAAGACCTTGTTTCAAAATAAAAAATAAAATAAGGCTGGGGGTATAGCATGGGAAAAAAAAAAAAAACATCAAATTTCCACAGTAGAAGAAAGATAAGGCACAAGACCTGAATATAGTTTTCCCAGAGTTTTATTTCCTGTTAGCGGCAAAGCTGGATCCAGAACACAGGAGTCTTGGCCCCTGATCCCAGCCCTACCAGGAAAGGTGTCAAGTCCACATGAGCATAGCATTCAGTTGGTCTTAGGATGGTTCATGTAAACAGGAGACACTTCCTGCATTAATAGAAAACCCTTGTGAGCTGGAATCCCCAATTCTAACTCTGCTTCCTAAAAAGCAAGGTGAAAATGACCAACTGTTAGTTCTAAAGTACAGTATTATTATGATACATTGGCATTTCTCTTCTTTTCCCATTGAATTTACCTTAATAAAGCCCTGTAGAATTTTTCCCCTAAAATCTTAAAAAAATAATTAGTATAAGACACAGAATTTATATGCTGTTCAGTATCTCTTACAAATAAGAGGCCTCTTAAGGATATCGTGTAAGATGACTCAAGGGCTCATTCAGCACCAGCCCAGTAAGGAGAGTATAACCAAAACGTTGGTCTCATTTTGTGACATGTCTTCTCTGGTCCCCTGGGTTATTCTGAGTCGTTATTGTGTCGTGCTTCTGTCTGGCTTTGCAGGCGTCTAGGGTATGGGTTCAGAACAAAGTGGATGAATCCAAACATGAAATCCATTCTCAAGTCGATGCTATCACAGCTGGAACAGCTTCAGTTGTTAACCTCACGGCTGGTAAGTCCCTGAGCAATTTGCGGTATATTGTGGTTTTTGTATTAAAAAAAAATCTTTGATTGAAACAACAGATTTTCATATCATGAGAAGGCAATGTATTTTTAGGTACTTGGCCTGCTTTAGGCATTTTCTTCCAATGATCCAGGAGAAATGTAAGGAACATCTCATTCCTTTTTATTGATATCATGCATCATCTTTAAAAATCATATATCAAGCTCTCCTCATTGTTCATTAACCCACTGAACATAGTTCAAAGTCTGTTGAGGCCAGTTTCTCCCTTTTGGAAGATTATAGTCTGAAAATGGTCTTGAATGAACCAATCTATCATTGGTGCCTTCGCCAGTCTTGTCCAGCAGTAGTCTCTTCTGGCATGACTCCAAGCCTTGTACTCTCAAGTGAGAGCAGGAAGCATCTTGGCTTCACTGTGCAGTGTATCCATGTTTCAGGAGCAGAATTGACAGCCTGCGCTGCTATCAGAGGCCTCGCAAACAGGGCTGTGTGATGGTGAGACTTCCTTTAGAATTTTAAAGGTACCTGTGCTCAGTATCTCAGTATGTGAGGCCTGCAGATGAAAGGACCTGATTGAAGTCACCTTAGAGAAAGGGCACAAACCATCTCATTATACTCCTATGGAGCTTTGTGTCTTACTCCTGAAGGTGGCGTGGTGGATGATTTCCTGCCATTGTGGGGTTTTGCAAATTCTCACCAGGACCACTTACCTCTTGCCAGCCCAGGGTCTCCTTCACTGCTTTCCTTTGATGGTGATAGTGATGGTCCTTCTCTGCCCCAGGTGACCCTGCAGACACTGACTACACAGCTGTGGGATGTGCAATCACCACTATTTCTTCCAACCTGACGGAGATGTCCAAGGGCGTGAAGCTGTTGGCAGCCCTCATGGATGATGAAGTGGGCAGCGGGGAGGATTTGCTCCGAGCTGCGAGGACCCTCGCTGGAGCAGTGTCTGACTTGCTAAAAGCTGTGCAGCCTTCTTCTGGAGAGGTGAGCTCCAATGACCAGCAGTCACTCAGGTTCAGAGGAGATAGCTGCATCCTTTAGAGACCATGGGGTTTTGGCTTCCTGAACTGTTTCTTCCATCTTACTGGGTGTGTTACTACATGGTAGTATTGGGAGTAGTTGAAGTGGGTGCAGATATTATTGTTAAACCTTTGGGATTGTTGGAGTTCTTAGTATGAAAGCTTTCCCATAAGGGCTCTTGATTAGATCCAACCCCAGAACTTAATACACATGGCTAGTATGTATATACTGGGGGATAAAAGATTGCACCCTAATTGCCACGTAGCACATATCACCTTCTTACTAGCTGAATGAGGCTCATTCACTAGACGTTTCACATCTATCTGCCTACTGCTGGTTTGTGAGACACTGGCTATTTCCTATGCACAAATGTCACCAGGATTCTTTTGTCCCCTATCTGGGAAGCAAGAGAAGAGTTTATGTATGAGAGGATCCTATCCTGTATGCTTCCTCTCTGCACTGCCACATCTAATGACGCTGTAGAAGGACTGCATTTTCTTTCCAACCACATGTGTTCCTTGTTCACAGCCTCGACAGACTGTTTTGACTGCTGCTGGAAGCATTGGACAAGCCAGTGGGGATCTTCTGAGACAGATTGGAGAGAATGAGACTGATGAGAGATTCCAAGTAAGATATTTGCAGCCTTACAGTCTTGGAAAGGAATCGAAGTGATAGTTCAAACCTGGGGAGGGAGAATGTAATGGAAAACAAATCCAGTCTTCCTTGAGCTGTCAAGACTAAGATTGAGGGGGATTATTTTGAAAGTGAGATTTTTTAATGTTAATGGAAAAAATACTGCTTTTTTTTTTGGGGGGGGGTAGTACTGAGGATTTAACCTAGGGTCATTCTAGCTCTGAGATGTACCCCCAGACACCCTTTTTAAAAGTTTTTTTGTTTGTTTGTTTCTTCTTTTGCTAAGAGTCTCACTAGGTTGCTAAGGGTTTTACTAAGTTGCTGAGGCTGCACTGCAACCTGTGATCCTTCTGTCTCAGCCTCCCAAGTACTGGGATTACAGGAATGTACACCACACTTGGTTTTTCATGGAAAAACTCACTTCACTTACATCATACATCATGATACTTAAGCACTTATTGAGCCTTTCTGATTGTCAAATTTCTAAGCATTCTTTGAAGACAAACGTGGAGAAAATCTTCATGAACTCACTTGCATTTGACACCCAACTTCTGCAATTATCAACTCCTGGCTAGTCCTTTTTTTTTTTTTTTTTTCACTTTAATAAACTTTTATTGGTGCATTGTAGTCTCACATCATAATATAGTTCAGAGTGATAGGGGCATACATGCACACAGCACTTGATGAGTTTCCCCCCAGCTCCCTCCCCGCTCCGTTCCCTTCCCCATACATAAGACTGAGATCAGCATTGATAATGTCACATATGTATATATCATCAGTAGAAGTGATTCCTTCATTAATTATCCTCCCCACCACCACCCTCCCCTAAACTCTCTCCATTACTCCACTGAAGTTTCCCCTCCATTATCTAAAGTCTCTCTTGTGTCCTAATTACTCCTTAGCTTCCACATGTGAGAGAAAACACATGACCCTTCACTTTCTGTGACTAACTAATCTCACTTAGTATAATGTTCTCCAAGTCCTTCCATTTTCCTGCAAATGACATAATTTTGTTCTTTCTTGCTGAGTAGAATCCCACTGTGTATATATCCCATAATTTTTCGATCCATTCATCTGTTGATGGATACCTAGATTGGTTCCATGATTTGGTTATTGTGAATTATGCTGCTATACACATGGATATGCAAGTATCACTATAATATTCTGATTTCAAGCCCTTTGGAAAGATGCCCAGGAGTGGTACAGCTGGGTCATATGGTGGTTCCATTCCCAATTTTCTTAGGGACCTCCATACTGATCACCATAATGCCTACATTAACAATGTATAAGAGTTCCTATTTCCCTACATCCTCACCAGCACTTAATATTGTTTGTATTCTTGATGATTGCCATTCTGGTTGGGGTTAGATGGAATCTCAATGTAGTTTTGATTTGCATCTCCCTGATTTCTAATGGTGTTGTACATTTTTCATATATTTATTGACCATTTGAATTTCTTCTTTTGCTAAGTGTCTATTTAGTTCATTTGCCCATTGATTGGGTGTTTTTTGTTTTTTCAGTTTTAAGTCTTTAAAAATCTTTGTATATTCTACATATTAGTTCTCTATCAGAGGAGTAGCTGGCAAAGATCTTCTCCCATTCTATAGATTCTCTCTCTAGACTCTTGATGGTTCCTTTGCTGAACAGAAACTTTTTAGTTTAATGTCATCATATTTATTAATTCTTTAATTTCTTGAGCTTTGTGTGTTTTATTGAGGAAGTTTCTACCAGTACCTATATGTTAGAGTATTGGTCCTACGTACTCCTCTAGTAATTTCAAAGTCTCTGATCTAATTTCTAGGTCTTTGATTCATCTTAAGTTAACTCTTCTGCAGGGTGAGGAGTTGGGGTTTAATTCCATTTTCTGATAAATGGATATTAGTTTTCCCAACACCATTTGTTTAAAAGGCTGTCTTTTCTCCAGTCTTGCAGTCATTTTTATTTCTGTGGGAGCAGTTTTAATGACTTCATTCTTGAGTACACATGTAAACATGAAAATATGTACACACACACACACACACACACACACACACACAGAGCACAGCATAGACTTTCCTTTGTTTTCAGACATGGCTCTTATTTCTGTGTCTCATCTAAAACCACAAGTGTGGTGAAGTCTTTTTGTGATCCTTATTTTTTAATACCAGGAATGTGCTGTAAGTCCTTGGGTGAACAGCTGCAGCCACTGTTTGCAGCTGGCTTGATTCACTGCCAGCATCACCACACTGCAGCTCAGACAAGATCTCAGCTTCTCTACCCCCTTTCCACCCTATAGACAGGGTGCAGCAGCCTCCTGCTGGCTGGCCCCAGGCCAAGAAGGGTCTCCTTATGCACTTGTGGGCCAATGCCACTGCTCTTCTCAAGTTAGACTTGAGAAGTTAGACTTGAGAAGAGCAGTGGGGGCATTGGCAACTAACTCATAAATACATCCTAATTAAAATATTATAGTTGTAACCCTTTTCCAAATCTGTGTCAAGTTCAATGTTAGGGAATTATACAGAATTTCATTGGCCTTTACTTTTAATTTTTTTCTCTAAATTCCTAGGGGTTTTTTTGTTTTTGTTTTGTTGTTGTTGTACCACGTAACTACTATATAGTGAGCTATTTATTTAGGGAGAAGAAAACAAATTTCAAACTTACTAGAAGTAACACCACAAATATCAACAAATTCAGAAAAATAGCACTTTCATTAACTAGCTGATAGCCTAAATATGTTAATTAGCGGATAGACTAAATATTTTTTTTCTGCATTTTTGGTTGCAACCTCTTTGACCACGTCTTCATGTGACAAAGACTTTGTCATATTTTATAGACAGAACAGAGAGCTTTTCTTATTCAGCTCCATTTGGCATTTTGCTTTCTTGTTTCATGGGTGGCAACTTTACATGCCATATTCTCTAGAACTACCAAGTTTCATCACTGTTTGTCAGACTAAGACATGATCGTATGTGTTCTGAGACATGAAACATGCACCTTCATCCATACATGAATTTGTCTCCTTCACTCCCTGATACCCATGCTGCTGGAATCTACTCACAGGATATGGACCTATTCATATCCTCTGGCTCAATAACATGAATGATATAACAGTGCATGAACATTCATGTTATAATAATAGTAGTGTGGGTCCCCACCATGGCTTCCTGGAAGCCATCTCTACACTGAGCTGGTCAAAAATAGCTTCACAGAATAAACTGTGAAAAATACACTCACTAAACCTAAGTTGATTGTGTCCCTATCCTGACTTCCCTTCTAGATCCCCGAACTATCCTTGCATTGGCCCTACATTTCTTAATAGACCAGATAATTCTTTATAGGTGGATATCTACTTAAGAATTTGGCCTATATCAGATTCAGCTTCTGGTTTACTAGGCTTAATTATCTGGAAGTACTTGATTTACTTTCCTCAAAAATATTACTGGTTGAGGAGAAAGTCATGTTTCTTTCATAAGACATCTAATGTGTCCTTGTATTTCTTAAACTTCACCTTTTTCCCCTTAACAGATTGTTTTCATTGCTTTTGAATGCAAACTCAGCTCCCTGATGTTTGTTTCTTTTATTTTTTATGTATATTGTATAGGATAGTGGACTTCATTGTGGCATATTTTTGCATACATAAAAACATATTTTGAGTCAGGTGTAATGGCACATGCCTTAATCTCAGTACTTAGGAGAATGAGAGTTCAAGGTCAGTTAGTGTGTGTGTGTGTGTGTGTGTGTGTGTGTGTGTGTGTGTGTGTGTGTCCAGGGATTGAACCCAGAGGCATTCTACCTCCTAGTCCTATTTTGTGTGTGTGTGTGTGGTACTGGGGATTGAACCCAGGGCATTCTACCTCTGAGCTACACACCCAGCCCAATTTTTTTAATTCTTAATTTTGAAACAGGGTCTCACTAAGTTGCGGAGGGCCTAAGTAGCTGAGGCTGGCTGAAAACCTAGGATCTTCTTGTCTTAGCCTCCCAAGTACTAGGATTACAAACGTGTGCCACCATGCCTGGCTCCCTAGTTTTATTTTATTAGTAGTTTTTATTTTGTTTTGTTGTTGGGGTTTTTGTTTTGTTTTGTTTTTGAATAGGGTCACACTAGGTTGCTGAGGGCTGAAGTCTTGCCACATAGCTGAGACTATCTTCAAACCTGCAATCCTACTGTCTCAACGTCTCAGCCTCCCAAGTACTGGGATTACAGGCATGTGTCACCATACCTGGCTTATTATTTATATTCTTGGTGTGCTTGCCATTCTAACCAGAGTGAGATGGAATCTTAATGTAGTTTTGATTGGCATTTCTCTGATGGCTAAAGATGTTGAACATTTTTTCATGTAATTTTTGGCCATTTGTACTTCTGTTTGTGAGAAGTATCTGTTCAGTTCATTTGCCCATTTATTGATTGGGTTATCTGGTTTTTTAATGTTGAGTTTCTATTCAGCTGTGCTAGGCAGGCAGAGTCAGGTTTACTGTGACTGGGTGTTTGGTTTGTTTGAGGTCTCTGGATAAGAACCAACCCAGAGGTGATCATTAGCCTCTCCCAGGTATGGATAGCCCCTGGCTTGCTGACATTTGGTTTCCCTCTCTCTCTCTCTCTCTCTCTCTCTCTCTCTCTCTCTCTCTCTCTCTCTCTCTCTCTCTGAGTCTTGAGATCCTATCTCAGGACTTTTCTTGGGTTCTTAGTGTACTGCATGTTCCCAGAGTTAACAAAGATTTATTTTACACAGGCTACATAATAGTGGTCTTGTTGAAAAGTTTGACAAAGGCCTTGTCATCAACTATAGCCTTCAGAATCATGTTCTTTTTCTGATTGTGTTTTTTGGGGAGAAAAATTAATAGGAAGTACAAGATTTCTTCAAGTGATTCTCATGAAGTCTGTTAGAGCAATCATGATTCTACATGACTGAATTCTGGTCGTCCCCATATGAAAAAATGGATTCATATCTAGTGAAGGAATACTATGACCTATTGTTTTACTTTTTTTTTTAGCAATTTGTGACATTCAAGCTGCTTTAACTGGACTTTGAGATAGATGTCCATAACTGTAACTTTGTGGGCCATATTGGAAGCAATTCCTAAAAGTTGGTGGCAGACAGCCAGTGTGGTATGCATGCTAGTAATCCCAGTACTTGGGAGGCTGCAACAGGAGGATTGCAGATTCACCACCAGCCTCAGCAACTTAGCAAGATCCTCTGAAACTTAGTGAGACCTTAGTTTAAAGTAATACATAAGTGTACAAAAATAAGGATGGGGTGTACCTTAGAGGTAGAACACCCCAGATTCAATCCCTAGTAACACACACACACACACACACACACACACACACACACACACACACACACAATTTAGTGGCAGTCAGTTCCCAAAGACATTGTCAACATTAAGCATGATAGGCTTTACTTGTTTACAGGGAGCATCACAGATCTGTAAAAGACTGAAGCAAACTGTTCCTTTAAGACCATTTGTTTGCTGTCCATTTCAAAATCAGCTTACTTGGGTTTCAGATTTGCCTGCATTGTATGTAGCCTTTGCTCTGTGTAAAATTGTACAGACTGAACACTCTTTCCAATATATCTCCTCATAAAATATCTCATTGTAAAGACTCTGTGGGCGCCCTTTGCATTTAGAATCAAAAGTGCTTTTTATTATCTGATGAATTAATAAAGACTTCTGACCACATTTCCTCTGGGGGGAAAGCCTTGACATGTTTGCTCAAAATAAAAGTGGCTCCTATGTTTGGAAAAGCTTTTCTAAATCAAATAAACTGCTTTCAGTATTAAAAGCAAAGGAGTAAATTAAATGTAACAGTGGTTATTCTTTAGGTCAAACAGATGGGTGGCAAATGTAGTGGCACAAGATTCTCCACCCTGCAGGCAGAATGGCTTTTCACTGAGTTGAAGCATAAGTGATCTTTAAAGTCTCAGATCTCCTCACATCTCAGTCAGATCATCCTACAACTAGTTTATTTACGTGGGTTGTCTTTCCATTTTCCATTGTAATTTAATCCCTATCCACAAGGCTACAGATACTAAGAATGACTTATGTCCAGAACATTCCTTGGCTTTTGAGCTGTTGGTACTGTTGCCAGCTATTTGTATGTGCATGTCCAACATTGCCCTCTGGAGGCAAATCGATGTGGCTGACTTTCTGATGATAACTTGGATCCTCTCACAAACCAGAAAGCCAGAAGATAAATTTTCATGCTACATGGAGGCACAATGTCTTGGAGGCCCAAAATTACAACCTGCCTACAGCACACAGCGTTTGTGACATCTGGATATTTTTTCAGCTTCTCCTGACCCACCATACCAATCACATTCAAGAAATGTGGCCAAGACTAAGTGTTGGATAAGTGTGTAGATGTGAAACAGTGGTTAAAATAAAAATGCTTCCTTCAAATTAGCCTATTTTCTATTTAAACCTGTACTACATAATGGATGCATGAAGAGACCGTGTTATTAGAATAGATGCAAGTCTCTTTCCATAGTTACTCATGGGGATAAGTTGACATTTCAAAAAATTAGTGAAAAGAAATTTTTCAGTGCTGAGGATAAAGATCAAATGGAATTGCAATAAAATGTTTAGGTGGGTGCTACACTATATTTCCAGGCTGTTAAGGGTGATTATAAAAAGAAATAATGAGTAGTCTTTTATTCTGTTTTCTTAGGATGTTTTAATGAGTTTGGCCAAAGCCGTTGCCAATGCTGCTGCCATGTTGGTGCTCAAGGCAAAGAATGTCGCCCAAGTGGCTGAAGACACCGTCCTGCAGAACAGGGTGATTGCTGCTGCCACTCAGTGTGCCCTTTCCACCTCTCAGCTTGTTGCCTGTGCCAAGGTAGGCCAGCTGGCACCCCAGCCCTTCCCACCAAGTGTCAAAGGGTCTTAACTGCCTCCAGTCATTTTTGGGAAGTAGGGGCTATTTGTCAAAGTAGTCTGAGGCTTAGAGCTTGCTCCAGGTATCTTCTTTTAGGTGATGTAATAGGGTTTTAACATAAGCTGCCAAATTCTGCTTTTTTATCATTTGTTCAGCTCCTTGAGGAGTTGGTCCTTTTCTCTAATCCATTTCCATATGCAAATTGCTTTATCTCTCCTTTGGACTTCTCAGCACAGCACATCTTATTTATAGTGTGGGGAAAGAGCCTTTTTATTGTGTGGTACAGCATTAGGAATGGGTTCGGAAATAATCTGCAGTTTTGGGGGGAGCCTTTTCCATACTGCAGTATCCAAGTGAGGATGTGAATTGTTCCAGGATGTGTATACTCATTGAATCTCCCCAGGAATCCTGCAAATTAAGCACTGAGGAACTTGAGTCCATTAGATGTTACTAAGGAGCTCATAGCCACAGAATTAGTAGGTGGCAGAACTAGTATATAAGTTGGGTCTATCTGACCCCAAGTGCCCCTTCCATTCCACCACACGTCTTCTTCTCAGAAGGTAGGATATTTCCATTTCTGGACATGGAACATCTCGTGCTGTGTAGATCTGTGATCCTGTGGAGCCTATCATTTTCTATCCTGGGGTAAGATTCATACCATCAATTGGAGGCGTCCTTAGTGGTCTCCCTCCTGCTTGCCATAACCACCCTACTAGGACCCACAAATAACTGACAGAATGCCTCCTGGTCTTAAAAGCACCCTAAGGCACAGTTCCGAGTGCCCCTGGGAAAAGTACAATTCTTTTAGGTGGTCATCTTGCCTCAAGCCAAGTAGGCTCACTTCAGAGGATCCTCAGAGGAAGAAGGTATAATTGGTAAATATCAGAAAATTTTCTCTATGGAAGTAGTCAGTAGTAGGGCTTGTCATACATGATTGATGAGTATTTAAATTAAAAAGACATCTAAAATCACAAAGATAAAAAGTACAATAGTGAAGTGTGGGAGTCACAGCAGTGAATTCTTTGTGTGTTAGTCCTCTGAGGCCCAGGGCATGAAGGAATTTAAGGAAGATACTGGACACACTGAGGACCAGGCCCCACCTGCAGCATTGAAACCCGCTTTTGTCTTGCTCCAGGTCGTGAGCCCCACCATCAGCTCCCCTGTGTGCCAGGAGCAGCTCATCGAGGCGGGGAAGCTCGTGGACCGCTCAGTGGAGAACTGCGTCCGAGCCTGCCAGGCGGCCACAGGTGACAGCGAGCTGCTAAAGCAAGTCAGTGCGGCAGCCAGTGTGGTCAGCCAGGCGCTGCACGATCTCCTGCAGCACGTGCGACAGTTTGCCAGCCGAGGCGAACCCATCGGCCGTTACGACCAAGCCACCGACACCATCATGTGTGTCACCGAGAGCATCTTCAGCTCCATGGGCGATGCCGGTGAGGCACCTGGATGTGGGGGAATGCACGAGTTTGGGGTTCCCTTATGGTAATGATCAAGGCCTCCAAGAGTAACTGAAAGCGAGGGCAAGTTCTCAGCCACAGTTACAGACTTGTGCAGACTGAACTGGGGTTTTATTGTAATCAGGATTCATGGTAAGCCTGCTTTGTTTTAAGAATACACATATTGGATATGGCATAGTAAAGTTGGAGCAGCCACTGAAGGAAATAGAAATGAGACTTGGAATGAAGAGTTGGATCCTGCTTACCAGTCCCCAGAGTCACCACAGGCAATGTAGGTTCAGAGGGGAAAACACCTGGAAGACAGGAGTCAGGGGGAGAGGGGCCTCACCCCCAGTCCCAGTTGGAGTTTCCTGGGGAGAGGCAAGACAGGACAGGCAAGCAGCTTAGGGCTAATTTGCTGGTTGAGACAGTTTTAACGGGCTCTAACTTACAAAGGTCATGGCTTGTACCTGGGCTGATCAAGGCAAAGGAATATTGTCTTCTGGGTCTGCAGGCATGATAGAAAAGGTTTTGCTCTGGTTTAGTTGGTTTGCAAATAAAAGGCTACTCCCAGCAGAGCCCTTTGCTACCTTTAAGAATTGGGTAGTTCGGGGAGGACAGTCTCTCCCCAGGAGAAAGTTTTCTACAATGTCAAAACATTATAATATACCATGAACTAAAGTATATATGCAATGCATTTTTTCAGTCTTTAGTTGAAAAGTAAATTGCCCAAGATTCAGCCCATCACTATGCTCTCTAAATCCCCAGAATTGACACAATTTCCATTGTTTTCAAAATAAATTTTATTGTGTTATAGTTAAGGTATATGACATGATGTTTTAGGGTGCATATATAATAAAATTGTTGCTAAGTAGGCAAATTAACATATCTGTCATCTCACAGTTACCATTTTCCCCCCACTGTAGCAAGAACAGCTATAATAATTTAGCAAAAATCCTGCCTTCCCACAGTTATATGTATGAGGCATTAATGAAGAGGAGACCCTGTTACTATTTGTATAAATAGAATTGATTGTGCTGCATATACTATTTTATTACCTTTTTTACTTAATATGTTCTAATGACTTTTTTATATGTCCACTTATACATTAATCGTGTGTGTGTGTGTGTGTGTGGTACTGGGGATTAAACCCAGGGGCATTCTACCTACAAGCTACATCCCAAGCTATTTTATTTTAATTAGATTTATGAGAGTCTTACTACTTGCCAGGCTATCCTTGAACCTGTGATCCTCCTGTCTCAGCCTCCCAAATGCTGTGATTATAGATGTGTGCCACCACGTTCAGCCCTACATAGTCTTTGTGTGTGTGTGTGTGTGTGTGTGTGTGTGTGTGTGTGTGTGTGGTACTGGGGATGGAACCCAGGAGCATTCTACCTCCGAGCTATACCCCCAGCCCTATTTTTTATTCTTTATTTTGAAACAGGGTCTTACTAAGTTGCAGAGTGCCTCACTAGGTAGCAGAAGCTGGCCAAGAACCCGGATCCTCCAGTCTCAGCCTCCCAAATGCTGGGATTACAAGCCTGTGCCACCACGCCCGGCTTACATTAGTCTTTTTAATGGCAGCATAATGTTCTATTTTTGGAGGACTCACAGTTTACCTAACCAATCATTTTTAAAGGATATTTAGCTGGTTTCCAAGTTTGTTTCACTTTTACAAAAATATCAATAAGCATTCTTAAAAAAATAGTTTACCTTTGACAATATATATATAGGGTAAATTTTTGTCAGTGGTATTGCTAGATAATAGCTACATCCTTTTTAATTTTAAATGTGTTAATGAAATTTCTCTCCAAAAAGGAACCACAATTGAAACCCTACCAGTAGTTTGTGAGAGGTCTGTTTTCCTACTTCCCTGCTAAAACAGAGTGATACTTTATAACAAGTTTTTTTTTTCCTAGAAAATTATGTTATACTCTTCTATATCATTCTTAAATGACTTAACAAAATAGGGGAATGCTCCACACAATGGAATTGTTTGTTGTTGTTCTTCTGGCTTGCTTTATTATATAAACCTTGAATTTTGGAATACGTCTAGAATTGTTAAAAAGTTGAGGGGATATTATAGAGTCCCCATATACTTTTCCATGTCCCCATTTCTAATGTATTCCCTAATGCATGTCCCATTTGTCGAAATTAGGAGATAAGCATTGACACATTACTCCTAACTAAACTGTAGACAGTGTTTGGATTACATCCATTTTTTTGGATTATAATTTTTCCACTAATGTCCTTTTACTGTCCCAGGACCCCATATGTCCCATAATCCATGATAACACACTGAACTTAGCACATTTTAAAATAATTTTTATAATACTAAAAGCTATTTATAAAACCTTTTTTCTTCCCCTTAATGTTATAGTGCTTCAGCTTCTTCTCAAACAACCTTTGGATGAGGAATCCTTCCTTTACATAGAGTATTTTTATTCCTAATGGCGATTTTTATACCCCTTTTACTTACAAAAGAAATTGAAGTCAATTTCAGTAAAATCACAAGCACAGTAAGACCAAACACTTGGTAATAGAGGGTCCAAACTGGTGTTGGGAAGAAAAAGCTTAGCCAAGAGGACATTGATAGGAAACCCTGGAAAAAGCTTAGCCAAGAGGACATTGATAGGAAACCCTGGACATTGATAGGAAACCCTTAGCACTTAAACATGAAATTGGGGTCTGTGCTTCTGTCAATGAGGACCAAATGGCACAAATACAGTGGATTGTGTGATAGGTAGCATGCAAACCCAAACTTTGAAAACAATGTTTTCCTATGCACATTCCTCAGAGTTTATTATGGTGATGTGTTTGAGGAGCACTGCTCTGGCAGCTACAGGAAATACTTTCAGTTCTAGCTGTAATCCAGGTGTGCTGCTTAGGAGTAGAGGGTAGAGGTTCAGTTCCTTCCATCCTTCTCATACCCACTTGGGAAGGCAAACCAACAGTCTGCATCCTCTGTCCTGTCCTCTAGGTGAAATGGTGCGCCAGGCCCGGGTCCTGGCCCAGGCTACCTCTGATCTGGTCAATGCCATGAGATCAGATGCAGAGGCTGAAATCGACATGGAAAATTCAAAGAAGCTTCTGGCAGCAGCAAAGCTCTTGGCTGACTCCACTGCTCGCATGGTGGAAGCTGCAAAGGTATTACCTTGGATTTGTGGGTTGAAAAGTGCATGCGATTAAGGATTTGGAAGGTACCTTCAAGATGAAGCATGGTCAGTTGAGTGTGCATTTCTGTTGGTTTAAAACCTATGTGGCTTCATAACATTTAACCTGGTTCAGGTGGCAAAGGAGGTTGTTGAATGTGGAAAGAAACTCTCCAGGGGACGGGTGCAGACTCAGCCACAGACAGCAGAGTGCCCTGCTCAGTGAGGGCTCTTTGTTCATGTGCTCACCACCCCTGGCTGCATTGCAAGTTGTGGGCAATTGAAGTGGAATGTTCAACAGTGAATTCACCTACAGCTCTTCTGTTTCGACACCCTCAGTGTTACTTTGCCTTCCACTTGACTCATCAACTGAATTCCTATCAACATTTTACACAGTGGAATGCTTCCTACCTCACTGTGCTTCAAATCCCAGTAGCAATTTTAGATGTTATATAGGTTATGTATCCCTTTTCCAAAATGTTTGGGACCAGAAGTATTTCAGAGGTGTTGGTTTGTTTTGATTTGAGAATACTTACAAAGAGTTTACTGGTTTAGTATCTCTCACCTGAAAAATCCTAGATCCAACTTTTCAGCATCTTGTTGATGCTCAAAACAATTCTGACTTGGGAGCATTTTTTATGTCCAACCTGTATGTGGGTTTGAGTTAAGAGTTCACTTTGTGCCTTTTAACAGCTATGCTATAGCATTATGCTTCTGAAAGCCAGTGATTTTTAACCAGGAGTCTCCTTCAGAGCTCCCCATGAGGTATTAAAATGCACATGTCTCAGTTCCACCCCCACAGATTCTGATTCATAAGATCACTTATAAGACTATGTGTGTGCATGCAAATTTAACCAGATATCCTGATACATACCTCCAGGTGAGAATTGTTTTAAATGGAAAAGGCCATATATCTCTATTTTTTATAATGTATCTAGCACACATTTCTTCTGGAATTAATAGAAAACAAAAGAAAAACCAACTTCAACTTCCTGCCCCCAAAATAATATTTTTAATACATCTGTACACACCAAAGAGTCATTACAGGGCTCACATCTTATCTGCTCTTCCTGATTCCCAGTAGAGTTGCAGCATATCTTAAACTAAGTTTGTGAATTCATTGTACCCTGACACGCAACAGTCAGACATAGGACCTTTCTTGTGTGGATTTGCCATTTTGCCACCCAAGGGATTGAGAGCTCATGGAAATAATTCAAGGGAAGGAGAGACTTGGGGAAGGGCAGAGTCTGAACTTCCTTCTCTGTCTCTGATCCCTGTTGCAGTTCAGAGGTTGTGCTTGTACCTACTTTTAGCCACAAATATGAATTAGGGTTTTGTACAGTGGTTAAAACTTATTGTTTTATTTTTTCCTTTTTTCCCTGAGTCTATGCATAGCTATTTCAAACTTCTTTTTTCTCTCAAGAAATTATTAGCTAGAATGGGAAGAAACAGGGAAAATATAGTCAACTCCTTATTTTACATATGAGAAAATTAAGACCCAAAAGGTTGAGCCAATTGTTACATTGCCAGAACTAATCCTGGATTGATGTACACATTTGTTACTTGATATAGCCGCTCACCAGGCCAATTCTCTGAATTTACCAAATTACTCAAAACTAGTTTCTCCTAAGTATCTGTGGCTTTTGGTAATTTATTTTAGATGAAACAATGTTAGGTGTTTTTGTAAATTCTTTTTTAGTTTTAGTTAGAAGCTATTTCTCTTTGTGACAGTATTTTAATATGCCAAATTTTCAGAAAGTTAAAAGACATTTGATGATTAGACTTCCAAAAGATGTAGTTAACGTGCAGGAAAAAAATATGCTTCATAATCACTAAGAGTTCAGGCCAAGATTGGTTCCCCACATTCAATACACATTGGTCATAAAAGACATTGTAGAAAAAGATGCGAAGTATTGTCATAAATGTGAAGTTTTGAATGTTTGTTTAGAGCTACTCAGAGTACACAATTAGGGCTTATGTGCTACCCGAGTCATCCAAATAGCTTCAAAAATACCCAATGATCAGAAAAAAACGAACTGACATTCATAAACTTCTGAAAGAATAAAAAAGTAGCCCAAACAATCCTTTCACAATGAAATGCAGAAATAACTGCTAGAAACTCAAAATCAAGACTACTATATACAATTAAAGTTAGACGAATAGAAGACTCTTTTCAAGAGAATTGCTGAAACAGTTCTGTCTGTCACAGATATTAAAACCATTCTCTCCAGTATGAATTGCTATAACTTTCATAAATAGCCAAAAGATCTAGATTATCATAAATTGGACAAATTAGCCATTTGGAAAACTTAGACATTCAAAAATTTGATTTTCAATAAATCTATGGACTTCTTTCTGCTGTCTCTCTTGCTGGGCAAGCAAATATTATCATCCTAACATGGTCATAGAAAGAAACCTGTTGATCTGTGTATGTCAAGCAATGGTCACAAATCTCTAGGCCTCATGAGAAAAATATTGATTGTTGCATTTATTGTGAGCAGAAGAGGAAGGCTAAATGTGTTTTACGTCTCTGAAGTAAAATATATATCTTCTCTTTATATTATTACCTTTAGCCTCATCCCCCACATCTAAATAAAATCCACATATATATGAGGACAGGTTCAACTAAAGCAACATGTTAAAGAGGAGGGGTGCATGGTAACAGGCTCTGCAGGCCTTGCCTGTTTGTGCCAGGATAAGGCCATCAGGTCTCTCTCACTCAGTACGGTTGGGTACCAGCTCTGCTTTGCTGCATTCTCTAGCTCAGACTCTAAGAAGGTGATTTCAACAACCTTTTCTTAACCATCTTTTTGGAACACATTCCTCTGTGACCTCTCTCCCCACTTGTTTTCCTAAATAGCTGATGAAAACAAAGCCACCCCCGCATGAGCAAAAGTACAAGACAGTTTAATAACAGTTTAATAGAGAAAATAAGACACAAGAAGATTCCACTTTAATATACAAAAGCAATTAAGGTCACAAAAGCATGAAAAAAATTACAAGAGAAAGCACTATATATCACCAGACCTTGACCTCCAGAGTGGACTGGGAGGTCCTGTCAGTAGTCCTTCTGGAGAACTGGTCAGAACAGACCGGGCCGGGGCAGTAAGTACACTCTACGGTGAGACCTCAAAGGGGGCCCTTGGCTTCCCTCTTTTTATGGGGACATGTACCTGAACTTTGTGTGAACCAACCGAGGCAAGCTTTTTGGCAATTGGCCCAAAGTGGCCAGCAGCCAAATGTCTGGTTACCAATTTTCCTCTTAGTGTCTTGGTCTTGTAAGGTTTGGTAAACAGGTTGATGTATTAAGTACTTAAAAAAAAAAAAAAAAAAAAAAAAAAGGAAAACAACCAAAGCAGCAAAATTAAGTAATCTGTATGGTTGGCAGCATTAGGGCATATTAACCTAAAAGCAAGCTGAAAGTTTTAAGGGAGCAGGAAGATGGGGAGGACTCATATCCGTACACGCTATGTCCCCAACCCTGGCCTCTCCCTCCATGCTTACCCACATGGTTGTTGTTGTTGTTTGGGTGTATGTGTGTGTGTGTGTGTTTTACTGGGAATTGAACCCAGGGGCATTGTATCTCCAAGTTACACTCCCAGCCCTATTTTATTTTTTATTATTATTATTATTATTATTATTATTATTATTATTATTATTATTATTGTTAGTCGTAGTGGTAGTAGTGTCTTGCTAGATTAATGAGAGTCTCACTACTTGCCGAGGCTGTCCTCAACCCTGTGATACCCCTGTCTCAGCCTCCCAAGTGGATTACAAGTGTTCACCACCACCCCCAGGGCCCACATATTTTTTTCTGGAATCTTCATCTTTCACATTTAACTGTTCCACGGAATGTTTTCATCATGACATGAAGACATATGTGTCATTACTGTGCCTTTCATGCCAATTAAAATTCTCCTTGAGAGAGATGGGAAGAGGAGAGATTTATCTGAACTCTTTTTCTTTTATTTAACTAAGTTTTTAAATTGACACCTAATTGTATACGTAATTGGGGTATGGTGTGAAATTTCAGTACAGGTATATAATGTGTTATGATCAGATCAGAGTAAGAGGCATTTGCGTCAACTCAAACATTTATCATTTCTTTGTTCTAGAAACTACCAAAATCTTCTCTACCAGCTATTCTTAAATATGCAATTAATTGTTGTCAACCATAGTCACCCGCCTGTGCTATAGAATATTAGAAGTTATTCCTCCTATCCAACTGTACCCCTATACCTGTTAACAACCCTCTTTTCATCCACACCCTCCCCAGCCTATAGTAACCACTAGGCTATTCTATGTTTCTGGAAGATTGACTTTTTCAGAATTGACATAACAGTATTTCAACTCAGTAAATAGGGATTCTTAAAAAAAAAAAAAAAGTAAGTGATGCTGGCACAACTGTCTATCTTGCTGGAAGAAAATTACTGGACCATATTTCTTATATCATACATAAAATAAACTCCAGACAAGAATAAAATGTATTCATTTTTACTTAAATTTACTTTAGCTCATACGTAAAAATACATAAAAATTGTACATTTTCATGGGGTATCATGTACTATCTATGTCTTTTAAACTATGGATTTCTGACAACAAGGTCATTTGTATGGGTGACCAGAGTCTTTGATCTCCAGAGTTTAATTATTACTACTGGACACCGTTGCATGTTTGAAACATTCCCTGGTAAACATTCATGATCATGAAGGAAAACATCTTTATCATAAAGACATTGCTTATAGCCTTGGCTCTCTTTCAAATACTTTCTGTTATGAGGAAAAAGTAAAATTCAATGACTGAGGCATGCTGCCTGCTAGACCACATGACACTTTTATTTTCACATTCGCAGGGAGCTGCAGCTAACCCAGAGAATGAAGACCAGCAGCAGAGGCTGAGAGAAGCTGCAGAAGGTCTCCGGGTAGCAACCAATGCCGCCGCCCAGAACGCTATTAAGAAAAAAATTGTCAACCGGCTGGAGGTCAGGAAAGGAAAATATTTGAATCAACAAAATGATGTCCAAATAAGATTTCTAAATCAAGGTTAACAACCTTGTGGAATAGTTTAGGTACTATAAAGGCATTGACACAATTTGAAAAATTATTGAAGTTCATGGCTTCTGAAAGCTAAAATCCTTTCTAACATTCAGAAGTAGAAGACAGACTTTTTTTGGAGGCAGAACAGGAATTTCTTTTCCTGCACACATTCAGGGAGGACCATTTGCTGGAAATGTTTGTATTTTGTTGGAGGCAATGGCTTTTTTCAGAGTTTTCCATAGGAAATAGGAACTTTGGAAGACTGGCTTAGGTAGGAAGGGTATGGGAGGGGAACTAAAAGAAATTTAATTTCATTTTTAAATTCATTTAAATTTTTAAAAACTTTTGTCACTTTTTCAGAGTATTCTGACAAAAGAGTTGGCACAAACTATGTAAGGACAGAAGCATTTAATTTCTCTCAGGGGTGTAAACAAGAGACCTTTTTGATAAAAGGTGACGGGTTGGAGGCTGAGATCCTGCCTCCCGAGGAATCTCTTCATATCCAGTCTGCTGTGATCTAGAAGAAAATTAGCTTCGTTATACTTAGAAGGAGAGGAGGCAGTGAATGCAATTAAGTACACTAGGGACACACATTTCTTTTTCTTTCTTTTGCAGTTCTGAGGATTAAACCCAGGGGTATTTTACATTTAAATTTTTTTCTCTTTTGAGACGGGGTATCACTAAATTGCTCGGGCTGGCCTTGATCCTCCTACCTCAGCCTCCTGAGTGTCTGGGATTTCAGGTGTGTAACACTGTGCCTGCCAGGGAGCACATGTTCCTGAGCTAGGAGCCTGCAGGTGCTCTGAAAGGAAAGTCGTGGCTGCCTACATTTGTACTGGACACTGAGGGCAGCCTGTGCTTCTTGGGGAAGATCCTTTTATTCCCTAGAGCACTTGGACTTGGTAGTTCTGCTTACTACTGCCATCATAGTCTTGAGATTGCTCTCTCTCTCTCTCTCTCTCGCTCTCTCTCTCTCTCTCTCTCACTCTCACTCTCACTCTCACTCTCACACACTTTCTCTCTCTCTTTGCACTGGGGATTGAACCAGGAGCATTCTACCTCCCAGTTATACCCTCAGCCCTTTTTATTTTCTGTTTTGAAACAGGGTCTCACTAAATTGCTGAGGCTGAACTTGAACCTGCAATCCTCCTATCTCAGCCTTCCAAGTACTGGGATTATAGATGTACACCACCATGCCTGGCTGTCCTTGTCTTTATCACTGGCTGCAGGGGTGAAAATTCAGGGCCGATAGCAGGAGTGCCAGGTTGGGATCATCCGTGGCTTTTTAAAGCAGGGCTCTGTTCATGGAGCTCCCTTAGAACAACAAAGTCCTGTCCATCCTGAGCAGGGCTGTGACAGAAGTGACAGAATTTGGACGTGTGTGTTTGCCTATGTAAACTAAGACTTAGCACTCTCACTCTTTCTCTCTCTCCTCTGCAGGTTGCAGCTAAGCAAGCTGCGGCTGCAGCCACGCAAACCATCGCAGCCTCCCAGAATGCAGCCGTTTCCAACAAGAACCCGGCCGCCCAGCAGCAGCTAGTCCAGAGCTGCAAGGTGAGGCTCTGGGGCACAGGGGCTGGTCCACTTTAGATGGCCTGATAGCATTAGAACACCGAGTGCCCTGGTAACTGGGTTAAGACAGGTCTTCCAGACCCCTAATCCAGTTTGTTCTGGCTCCATGTTCCAGGTATACCCACATCTGTTTTTTGTCCATTAAGTGGATAACCTGTGTTTGGAAGAAGAGTATGGCAGTATTCCCCCCTGCCTCCACCACCCCCACCTCCAGGATTTTATTTCCTTTGTCCACATTCTTTACAAGAGACTGAATCGAAGAGAATCAATGAAGAGGCCATTTCAGAGTTCTGAAATAGTAATGAAGCATTGGATTTCTGGAAGCCCCCGCCCACCCCCCACCCCACCCCCAGAGAGGGGCCTTCACATTCAGTATGGGCTCATTGTAACTGAGTTGATTTCCTGCTTTCTACTAATTCCACCTTGAGGGTTTATTTCGCCCACCTTGAGGATTTATTTCATCCTGTCTGAGCTACGTGACACTGTGCTTTTGTGCTTTCTATTGTCTCCCTTTTGTCTCTGTTCTTCTGATACCTTTATGCGATGTTGAGGCTAGCCTGCTGCTACAGATACTTTTGTGATGTTCTCTACAGGCTCAGGGAGTTGACTCTCCCAGGATATCTCAGATTGGTGGCAGGCACAAAATCCACCGGTGGAGCCACTGCCCATAGGCAGGCAGGATGTCTCCGGCTAGAGACTCCAGATTGCCTGCTCTATGTCTCCTTGAAATCTCCTCTGTAAAATAATGATTCACACATGAGAGCTGTTGCTGCCTGTGCTTTAGAAATGGCTTTACTTCTGAGAGGGAACTGTCTGCAGTCCTCTATTCGTGTCCTCAGAGGCCCCCTGTTGAGGACTGAATACCGCAGGGGGAAGAGCCTCAGCCATGCACTAGGGTCCTGGGCACTCCTGTGCTCAGGACTGTGTGGAAGGAGAGTGACTTGTGGACAGTGAGGCCCTGCTGTGGGCAGCCCTTTCCTGCTCTTGCCTCCATTCAGCTACCAGCAGGGGTGGGAAAATGGCTGTTCCTCCTCTCAGGGAGCACACTGCTGCTCACAATGCTCTCTCCTCTTTTGCAGTGGGATGAAGATGCTAGATCTTTGAGCATCCCTGCCAAGAAATGAGAGGATTGTTGCTTGTCAGGTTCAGGTGGAAAGGGGAAAGTGAACCAAATTACTAGAACTAGCAGTCCTAGAAATGGCCTGAGGAAATTGCATGGAAATATTTCTTTAACCCTTGCTGCAGCAGGTTCTTGGAAAAGATGTGTCATCAGGCAAGGATTCTCTGGGTACCTGCACCAGCAATGATGGCCTGTGGTTCTAGGACCTCAGATGCCTGGGTCATCAGAGGGGAAGTGGGCATAGAGGAAAAATATGGAAGGAACACGAAGAAGGTGGAAGGTGGTTACCATGTGACAGTGCTGCATTGCCTAACACTGCTCCTCTCTCCTTTACCCTGGGCTTTGAGTTTTCCATTTTGAGAACGAAGTGCTGCTCAGAGCAGGCAAAGAGGAGCCATGACCACAGGAGAGCTGGGACACAGAATACACACCTGCAAGCCGGGCGTGGTGGCGCACGCTTGTAATCCCAGCATTCGGGAGGCTGAGACCGGAGGATCCGGGTTCGAGGCCAGCCTCAGCTAACTAGTGAGGCACTCTGCAACTTAGTGAGACTCGGTTTCAAAATAAAGAATAAAAAATAGGGCTGAGGGTGTAGCTCGGAGGTAGAACGCCCCTGAGTTCAATCCCCAGTACCGCAAAAAAAAAAAAAAAAGAATACACACCTGCAAAATAAGAGACCAGAGTGCTTTCATATGCTGGCAGCTGAGTATTTCTCTCAGTCTTCTGATCATGGAACCATAAAACTTCAGTTTATCCATTTGTGAATTGTGCAGGTTCTTTAATTCTCACTGTGCAACCTTATTAGCCAGGCTAGTATGAGTTGGAGCTAGGGAAATTCTTTTAATGCTTCACTATGAAGAATTGTCTTCCACCAAACACACTGAGGCCCTTGGGACCACAAGTAAGTGGGTATGGGAGAAGAGGACCCAGGGGATGAGATTTGGCATTGGTGAGGATCCAGCAGGCTAAACGTGCTGGATAGATCTGAGGCCTGGAACTGGCATCCCCTGGGAGCAGACAGCACATCCAGAAGACAACTCACTTGGGTCTTCTTCCCACTCTAACTGTGTTCGGTCTCTTATCTCCTTTCTTCCTGTAGGCAGTAGCTGACCACATCCCTCAGCTGGTCCAAGGAGTGAGAGGGAGTCAAGCTCAAGCAGAAGACCTCAGTGCCCAGCTCGCTCTCATCATCTCCAGCCAGAACTTCCTCCAGGTACCACACAAGTAGTCGCCTTGGTATTACCAGAGCCCCTAGTTGGGCAGGGACTGCCCGTTGTCCTTAAGGAGAGGGAAAAGTAACTTCTGCAGCCTTACCTACATCTCTGCATAAGCAGCCTCACAGGCCTCTTTTCGCATTGGGGTTCACTTGGCAAAGCAAAATGCTAATATGCAGGGAAAGTGCCCTGGGGAGACAGTGTGTGATCCGTTTGTCTTAGTGTCTTATTTATTCCTCCGTGAAGAGAACAAGTTGTGATGAACAGCCCAGGACCAGGTATTGCTTTAGGTTTCTAGAACACCTAATGCTGTCATCCATGGACTGGGAAAACACAGGTAGTGAGCAGTCTTCTCCAAAAATGGAATTCTTCCTGTGGCATTTCAACAGTTGGCCAGTATTGTCAGCCCTTTGTAGGGTACATGCAGTAGATAAGTTTTAAGAAAAATTTAATAGAACCAAGTGTGTGAAGCTGTGGGGAGAAGTCTCTTTTACATGTTTCTTATAATCTAATCTCATGTTTTAGCCAGGCATGGTGGCACACACTTGTAATCCCAGTACTTGGGAGGCTGAGACCGGAGGATCCAGGCTCACAGTCACCCTCAGCTACTTAGTGAGGCCCTCTGCAACTCAGTGAGACCCTGTTTTAAAATAAAGAATAAAAAATAGGGCTGGGGGTGCAGCTCAGAGGTAGAACGCCCCTGGGTTCAATCCCCAGCACCACAAAAAATAAAAAAAAAAAAAAATGCACGTTTTCATCAGTGCTTTCTCTCTACTCCGATCTCAGTCAGTTGATATGATGAGACAGTTCCACTCTTCATCTCTTTCTAGTTCAGCCCATACTTGTAGGACCAATGACATCCATTGTGTTGATTTTTCAAGTCTTGTCACAGGAACAAACAGAGCTAAAACATGAGCATTTTGATTTATTTCCTCATGTTTAACTATGCACAGAGACACAGATGTATGTATGTATATTTATATACTTTCAAATTGGGATTTGCTGCATATAGACTTTTGGGGTTTTCGTGTAACAGTGAGGATTTTTTTAACAATCTTCTACCATATGGCTATACTCTATGTTTATTCTCCCAGCATTGGACATACAGGTTTTTTCTTTTTTTGCCATCATAAGTAACCTGTAACGTGTTCACGATCCTGTGCTCAGATCTGTGTTTCCCTCTTGAGTTACTTTCCTTAGGGTAAATCCCTAGAAATAGGATTGCAAGCATTTTATTTTATCTTTGGAACACGGAGCCTTATGACTTGAACAAAGTGTTTTCCTTTCGATTAGGGAACCCTGGGCCAGTTGCATATGTTCCCCACCCCACCCTGGCAGGATTAAAGGGTGTTGTGGTAGAGCGGGATAGATGTGTTTTGGGTTCCTCTGTGTCCCTGGCCTTGTTTTTCTTGTGTCTTTTGTTCTTTTAACTTTGCTATCATAGATACTTAGGTCTTTATAAGAAAAATCGAAGTTTAGGCCAGGCGTAGTAGCACATGTTTATAATCCCAGTACTTGGAGGCTAAGACCAGAGGATCCAGGTTCACAGCCAGCCTCAGCTACTTAGGCATTCTGCAACTTAGTAAGACCCTGTTTCAAAATAAAGAATAAAATAGGACTGGGGGTGTAGCTCAGAGGTAGAATGTCCCTGAGTTCAATCCCCAGTACAGCAAAAAAAAAAAAAAGGCAAGTTTAAAATAAATAGAACTGATGGATCAAAAAGTTTATACATCTTAAATTTGCTCCATATATTTTGTAAAATTACCCTTCCAAAAGGTTGAACAAATCTAAATTTACAATTATCGATAGATGGAGCATACTTTTTAAGACATTTTTTATAAGATGGAGAGTTTAGCACTTAAGCATGTTTTTGCCAGCTTTCTCTGTAAAATTCTTTTGGTTTTGTGTTCCCTTGATTTTCACATTACTAAGCATTTTTCATACACTTTAGTTGTTTTCATGTAATACTGTGTGTTCATGCTTTTTGTATACTCATGTTTTTTATTATAAATTCTCATTCTTTAAATCTTAAAAATATAAGCTTTCATCCTTAATATTTATGATCTAAGAGCCGGGCGTGGTGGCGCACGCTTGTAATCCCAGCATTCGGGAGGCTGAGACCAGAGGATCCGGGTTCGCGGCCAGCCTCAGCTACCTAGTGAGGCACTCCGCAACTTAGTGAGACCCTGTTTCAAAATAAAGAATAAAAAATAGGGCTGGGGGTGTAGCTCGGAGGTAGAATGCCCCTGAGTTCAATCCCCAGTACCGC
>PVLC010017622.1:0-33464 GCA_004027655.1 Graphiurus murinus
TAATCCCAGCATTCGGGAGGCTGAGACCGGAGGATCCGGGTTCGCGGCCAGCCTCAGCTACCTAGTGAGGCACTCCGCAACTTAGTGAGACTCGGTTTCAAAATAAAGAATAAAAAATAGGGCTGGGGGTGTAGCTCGGAGGTAGAATGCCCCTGGGTTCAATCCCCAGTACCGCAAAAAAAAAAAAAAAAAAAAAAAAGAAATAGGCCTCTGAAATGTATTTTAAAATCATGGCATTGGATTTTGACCTGAGTTAGACTTTTGGTCCAGCCACTAACAGGCAATATGACTTAAGTTACTAAAACTCCTTTTCCTTCCCTGTGAATGACTGAACCTGCCTCACAGGGTTCATAAGAAGATGGAAAGAGATCCTGTCAGATACAGGATTCAAATCCTCACTCTGCCGTTGACTTGTAGCATAACTTTTGCTAATTAAACTCTCTGTGCCTCATTTTCTTCATCTGAATAATAAAGATAATAGTAATACCAACTTTATGCAATTGTTGTATGGATGAAATAGCAAGTATGTAGAACCCATCAAATAGTGCCTGGCATATACAAATCTTACATATTATTACTAATATTATGTAAACACTTAAGGTGAATTGGCACAAGATAGATACATGGCAAATAGTAGCTAACTATTGCAGCCATTTCTCAATGAAAAGCAGACTCTAAGAAATGAAGGAAGGGCAGGCCATATTGTACGGGCTTGGTCATGCCAGAGTTCACCTACAGTTCACTCATGTCTTTCCTGTAGGATAAAGTGAGCAAGGCTGGCTGCATGAAATTGAGCTCTGTTTTTCTGCCCCATGTGCAGCACTCCTCCCATCATCAGATAAGTTCTTGCATAACCTAAGTCCATTTTGATCTTAGCAGGGATCTGTGTACACACACACACACACACACACACACACACACACACACACACGGCAATCATGGGCTGCAGACCCAGCACTCTCCCTTGTGACTGGAGCCATGTTATCAATACTTGCAAGGAGAAGCTTGGGAGATCAAAGCTGTCCAGGTCAGGGAGGGGAATATTTAAATTCCTAACTTGCAGACACAGCTCTGAAATTCCATGGCTCAGAATCAAATGCACGTACAAAATCAAGTCAAGCATATATTTGATGGAGTTGTAGGGCTGTGGAGTGTGGGTGAGGTTTACATTCAGTAGAAATCAGGGACCCACTCAGTATGGAATTCTGTGAAACTCTAGCTGACGACAGTTTTTAGATTCAAAGCTCTGTGTGATCCTACTTGAAGCAAATATATGTTCATGGCTCAGCTTTGATATGACAGAGAAGATGTTTTCAGTATCTGGAAATACCTTTTGCTGCTCTCAAGTGGTAAGACCCTGGGTCACCACCACTTACCTTGCCAGGTAATACAAAACCCAGAAGTAATGGACATAAACTTCCGGAAACTTGATAGACTCTTAACAAAAGATAGCTCTATTTTAATTATTATTCCTGCTTTTTCCTTTGGACCATCACTCTATTCCAGAGCATGCAGACCAAAAACTACATCCTTTGGAGATAGCAAAACAGTTTTTATTTTCCACCCACTTCATTTCACTTAATAGCCCTTGGTGAGTGCCTTTCACATGCTGGATAGAATATAGAACTTATTTTGAGTGCAAAAATAGGGGCTTATGAATATAATGGGCCCTCAAGGAGAACTGACAGTCCATCGATGACAGACACTCACCACTAGTTATAATGTCATATGGAAGCAAACCACACCCACCTCTGTAGATTCCAGGGAAAGGAAAGATCCATTTTTCCTGGTAGCAGTGGATTAGCTTTCATGAAGGAGCTGAACCTTCAACTCCTTCACTAATATACTGTAATGAATAACCTTCGGTTTCAGAAGTGTAGGTTCAAATCTTGGTTCTATCTTTTTGATCTGTGTCATCTGGGACAAATAAACTTAACCTCACTGAACCTCAGTTTCCTTGTCAGTAGAATGGAAATAAAGTATCTATCTTAGGGTTAGAGATTTAGCTCAGTGGCAAAGTGCTTGCTTAGCATGTGCAAAGCCCTGGGTTTGATTCTCAGCCCTAAACTGCTCCTCTAACTACCCCCGCCCCCCAAAAGTGAGGTATAGCATATACCTGAGGGAAGTAGTGGAAGAAATAGTGCGATAATCCATACAAAGCACTGAGCTCTGTTCTTTGTCTAGCTGGCACACAGTAAACCAATGCGGCTGCCATCATTGTAAAAAGGGATTGACATAGTCCTTCATCTTAAAAACATGTATTCTTGCTTATTCTGCTGACTTATCAAATTAGTCCTATCTTACATTCATGTAATACTTTAAACACTTTTACAAGTTGAAGTGTACAAAATAGTTAACATAAGGCCATTTATTTTTTGGTGTGTGTGTGTGTGTGTGTGTGTGTGTGTGTGTGTGTGTGTGTGTGTATGTGTGTTCCTGGGGATTAAATCCAGGGGCATTTTACCTCTGAGTTACATACCCAGCCCTATTTTATTTTGGAACAGGGTTTCAGTAAGTTGCAGAAGTCCTCTCTAAGTTGCTGAGGCTGGCCTGGAACCTGCAATCCATCTGTTTCATAATAGCTTTTCAAAGCACCTTCTTCTGCAATGGATTGTTTGATCTCCACAATGACTCTGCAAATGTATTGACACCTCCCTAAAAGCCTCTCCTCCCCACTTCACATGGATGCTAAAATATCGTATTAACAGTTACTGTCGTTTAGTCTAACGGTAAATGTATGGCCTAATTGGACCAAAGAGTCCCTTTCCTAAGATTTAATTTATTTGCTTATTTATTTATATTATTAGTAGTAAATTCCTATAGAGTTTTGCTAGCCCTTATCTAGTACTTGAAGTATCAAATGTTGGGAAGTTGGCACTTGTGTTTTCTACCATTCATTTATTGAGCACCTTCTGTGCTCCATATAGTAGATGTGAAAGATATAGAAATAGACACATGCATAAAGTCCTCATCCTGAATTAACTTTATTGTACTGGAAAAGACTTAAAATAAGCAAGAAAACAAATAAATAAGCCAATAAATAGAGCAGAGTGCAATAAAAGCTGTGCTGGGGCTATGTGGAAAGTCAGGAGGCACTGAGAGAGGACAGTGCAGCCAACACTCTGAGAGAAGCAGAAACACTGGAGGGAACTCTAGTTGGGACTTAAGCATCTGGTTCCAGCAGTGCCTGAAGCCCTCTCACTGTTCTCCCAGCACCTTTGTCATTTAGCTTTCACTTGGAACTCATGGTCTTTCAGGATATTTCCCTCATTGTGATGGTTGAACTGAGTTAGGTTTCTCTCTTTTTCAATCCTAAGAGTCCATTCTAATGTAGCATTCTAGATGGGAGCATTCATTCTTCCCTGTGTAAGTAAAGCAACTAAGGACTTCTTTAGGAAAGTGGGAAAGCAGATCTGAAACTTGAGCCACATATAATCTTTTTGGATATGCAACTTAAGCATAAATCATAAATAACCAATGTAACCTGGGATGTTGCATGAGATTTAAAAAAAAATAATTTATCAAGTGGGGCCATTGCTGTCATCACCACCTTTGACAGCTTTTTATGGTCAACAATGTGGAAAGATTGATAGGATCAGAGTGTCTGGAAGCTGGGCAAGACTTTCCAGATCATGAAGTCAGATCTTATCTTACAGGAGTTGAGATGGAGGCCCATTTCACACAATGTGAGAGCCGCCAGGTTAGCCTTGAACACAGGACCCCGACTTCCAGTTCACACAGAGTCTACCACTGACATCAAAACAACAAATGTTTTGAGTGCCTATGATGCGTCAGGACCTGGTGCTGGGGTTACAGTGATTCCTGCCCTTAGAGAATTTCATTCTATTGTGGGAAAGACAATAAACAAGCAGAAAAGACCTGGTAGTGCATGTCAGGAAGAATCTAGAAAAAGAGGAAATGAGAGAGAATGGCTCTGTGTGGGGGAGAGAGACACTGAGGAGTGGTGAAGAAAGGCCTTACCAAAGAGGCATCATTAAGTCAAGAACCAAGTGGCCAAAGGAATCAGCCACATGGAGAATTGAGGGAAGAGTGTTCCAAGGAGAGGAGACCCCGAGGGAAAAGAGTCGATGTCGGAACGAGTTGGCCTGTGCAAGGAATAGGAAGAGGGTTTGGGGTGGCAGAAGCACTGGGGGAAAAGGGGGCTGGAGAGGTCAGCAGGGACCAGATAGTGAACTCTGAGACCCACATAAAGGATTAGGGTTTTGTCCGAAGTACAACAGAAAGCCATTTGGGCAGTTTTAAATAAAGGAGCAATGTGATTGAATTTCTGTCTTAAAACCTGATTCCGCCAGGCATGGTGGCCCAAGCCTGTAATCTCAGTATTTGGGAGGCTGAGACAGGAGGATCGCAAGTCCAAGGCCAGTCTCAGCAACTTAGTGAGACTCTCAGCAACCTAGTGAGACCCTTGTTTCAAAACAAAACATTTAAAAAATGGCTGGGGATGTAGCTCAGAGGTAAGATGTCTCTGGGTTCAATACCTGGTACTGTAAAAACAAAAGAAACACGATTTTGATCACTTATTAGACAATGGAGAGTAATGATAAAGAGCCAGCAGTGCAGGCATCAAAGCTGGGGATGTGGACCACCAAGGTGGAGAGAGGATGCAGTGAGGTGTGCTACGGAGGTAGAGTGCACAGGACTAGTCAACAGCCTGCATCTGGTGCAGCAGTTGAATCCTGGGTTTTGTCTTCAGAAACTGAATGGACAGTGTTGCCACTCACTGTAGGTAACTGTGGAAGATTTTAAAGAAAATTTTAAAGAGAAAAAAAAATCAAGAGTTCTATTATGCATCTCACCCTATACTCTTGTACTACAAGAGGGTCTACATTGAAGGTCAACAACTGATAACATGAACCTGAAAAAGAATCAGTAAAGAATCTTACAGGATGGAGGCCATGGGATGCTCTCAGTGGCCATACCTGGCCATCCCTAATCCCTCACTGATGAGTCAAGATGGAGTGACCTGAAAGCCATAGCCAACCAGCACCTCAAACCACAGAGTGGTACCCAGAAACTACCAAGAAGCAGCCAGGTCAAACCCCACTGGTAGAAGCAGAGCTGTATTGGTGGGGAGCATTCTAGCCTGAGGGAGAGCACATTCTCCTAATGTCCAGAGATGGGCAGATGGCTGAGAGCTGGAACATGGCTGAGAACTGAAACAGAAAGATGAGAGGACACTTGTGAGAGACTTACAGTCCAAAATGATAGGTCAGCATTTTATTTTTTAGGTGAGAGGCAAGTATAGGGAAATATCACCATGTAAGAGAGCTGGGAGAGAAAACAAACTCATCCATCCATCCATCCATCCATCCATCCATCCATCCATTCAACAAATCCTTATTAAGCCCAATCTTTGTACAAATTCATTCTATGTATAAGAACTTAATGAGCCTTGAAGGAGCTCACATTCCAGCAGGGGAAGACAGACAGTAAACAAATAATATAACCATATGTCGGGGAAGACAAATACAGTGAAGAAAAAACAAGGCAGTTTGTGAGTTTTGTGCCCTTTGGACATTTTATTCACTGGGCAGTGAAGCCTGACTTGTAGAGAGAGAAGGCAGAGAAAGAGGGCGGCAGCCTAGTCCTCGCTAGCCACTCTGCCCAGTGGCTGGTTGCTTCCACATCAAGGAAACCTTCTCTTACTTTCTTGGCACACATCCCTGGAGCCACTGGTGCTGGGTGGGGGAGGGGAAGATGAGGTCAGGGAGGTAATGGGACCAGGCCTTGCAGAGCCTTGCAAGTCACCATCCAGACTTTGGGTTTTCCTCTGAGTTGAATGTGTTTGCTAGAACACATGGGGAAGTGGGAGCAGAGAGAGACACCCTGGCTTTTTCCCCAGCCCCACTTACTCACCCATGGCTGGTCCTGCCCTGCCCTGCTTTGGCCAGTACATTCTATGGAGGTGAGTAAAGAAAACAGACACTTTCATTCTCTCCTCTCTCTCTCTCTCTCTCTCTCTCTCTCTCTCTCTCTCTCTCTCTCTCTCAATTGACCTCTATTAAACCTCTAATTCCCCCCTAGTTCTTTATAGAAGCCCCATCAGGTATGATAAGGAGAAGGGGAAACCAATCATTTCCTTCAAGCCTAATGATGTCCAGTCTGACCTGCTCTATTTGCAAGCTGGTCTGGTTGTGTGCGCGAAGGCTACAGTGTGAGGAGAGGGAGACACCAGAGGTGCTGGCCTTGGATGCACCCCTGTCTCCTCTCTGCTGAGGCAGGGCTCCTCTCTGTGGGGAGGGGAGAGTTCTGTTGGGGTCTGGGGGTTCAGACTTTGCTCTGTGTTTCTTCCCCGCTCTAATATTCCTTGAACCCACGTCAGCCTTTTCCCTCTCAAATTGGGAAACTTTGAGATGTGTAAACTGTAGAAAAAGCGTGGGAGGTGCAGGGTGGAGGCCTTGGGGTTGGGCCAGAGACAGCCTGGAGTGACCAACACCCCGGAGCAGTCAGAGCCGTGGGGGTCCTTGCTGGTGACCACTGGGGAAAGTGCAGGCTCTCCTTGCAGAGGGGCTCTGACAGGCTAAATCCAAACCAGATGTGCACCAGAGAGAGCAGGGCCTATTACAAAGTGTTGTGAAACGACCCAGGGGAGGTAAATAAGCAAAAACAGGCCGGTTGCCTAGCAGCGTGTACAACAAAACAAGCAGCAGCTCGACTGGCATTGGATGGGGCAGAATCACGTTCTGCAGTGGGGAAGAACAGACAGGGAGGGTTTGAATCTGATGAGGACCCAGGGGGCCATTCCCAGCAGTTGTTCTCCACTCCCTCCAGGCCACTCCTGCTCCTGGGGGTACAAGGCCTGCTGATGGATCTGCCCAGCCTGAATCCACAGCCTCAGTGGCTCCATCTGGCAAACCCCTCAGAGTCAAGGTCAGGGTCTTCTCAATGGTGTAGGCTTGGGGTGAGGGAGGGTGCACTGACTCCTGAGTACTATTATTTGCCTACATCCAGTAGCAGAGGGAAGAAGAGGGGACAAGATTACAAAGATCTGCTAAGGGACCCTAATATATGTGCTTTACATGTGACTCTTCATTCCTTTGAATTCCATGTACTTCTTGAGCACCTACTACAGACCAAGCACCATGATGGATCCAGGAATAGACAGAATGAATGGGAAGAGATACCCTCCTTGATCTCAGGGGACCTACAGCCTACAGAAGGAGAGATGGCTGTGAACAAGGACTCGCAAGCTCAAACACATGATCGCAAATCATGGTATGTGCTTTGAAAGAAAAGACAGTGGCAGGAATTAATGAAAGCTGGCATTGTGTTTAGGCAGAATGCTTGGATGGGTCTCTCTTAGGAGGGGTAAACTGAGACTTAAAGAACAACTAGGTATTAGACTGGTGAGAAGAGGGGAAGGGCTGGGGGAATAGTACGCAAAAAGGTCCAGTGGTAGGGAAGAGCTTCAGAGCAAATGACCTAGGAGAGAGAGGGACTGGAGGAGAGAGATGAAGGGGCAGTGATGTGGAGAGGTAGGAGGGACAGGCCACATAAGCCCTTGCAGGATAAAGATGTGGGATTTTGTCTACCTACGATGGGAAACCCTTGGGGCTTATTTATTGATAACTAACTGAGGGAGCAGCAGGAGTCCTGAGTCCATTAGATTCACGTTTTTAAAAGATTACTCCTAAACCCCAGTGGAGCGAGGGAGATGGTATGGGGGAGGGGGAGGGAGAGAGAATTAATAAAGGAAACACTTCCATTGACTTTATGTGACTATGTGAGCATACCAATGCCAAACTCAATATCATGTATGGGGAAGGGAAGGGAGTGGGAAGGGAGCCGGGGGATGCTTATCAAGTGCTGTGTGCATGTATGCCACTATCACCCTGAACTACATTATGATGTGAGACTATAATGCACCAATAAAAGTGTATACAAAATAATAATAAATAAAAAAAAAACAAAAGATTACTCTTGGGTAAAACCATGGCAATTCTTTTTTTTTTTTTTTTTTTTTTGGTACTGGGGATTGAACTCAGGGGCTTTCTACCTCCCAGCTATACCCCCAGCCCTATTTTTTATTCTTTATTTTAAAACAGGGTCTCACTAAGTTGTGGAGTGCCTCAGTAGATAGCTGAGGCTGGCCACGAACCTGGATCCTCTGGTCTCAGCCTCCCAAATGCTGGGATTACAAGCGTGTGCCACCACACCTGGCTAAAAGCATGGCAATTCAGAAAGGGAACTATACAGGGCACAAGGCTAGTAAGGAGGCTAGAATTATTCACAAACAGAAAAGGGCAAGGTTCATAAACTAGCCCAAGATCCCAGGGAGGACTTGTGCAGTGACAACCAAATGAGTGTCTCCAGGCTCCTGACTGGACACTTTGCTGCTGGAGCTGGAGAAGCGGCTTCAGTCCCGTTCCAAGGAAGAGGCATGCATCTCCTTCTGAGCCAGAGAACAAACAGGCACTGGACTGGACTGGAATGGGCTAATTATTACAGAACTAATTATTAGTAGCCAGAGGTACCTTATTGGCTACCATCCCGACACACACACACACACACACACACACACACACTTCTCCCTTCTACTGTAATTCAACTTCCCTAACACCCTCAGAGCTAGCCAGTCACAGCTTTGTCTAGCTCTATAGCTCTAGCAGGTGATTAACAATCCAATCTTAGGCAGTGTGGTGTTATGTACAGAGCACTGGTGTAGAAGTCAAGAAGACCTAAGTTCCAGTTCTAGATCTTCCTCTTATGAGCTGCTCCTCCAAAGGAGTTGTGTGCACTGGGCAAGTTAATCAACCTTTGTAAATGGGATGGTAATCCTTGGCTTTTAACATTAGGTTCAATAGAAAATGTACCTTGACTTCCTCTGCTTTTTCATGTTCCTCTGCCTTCCTCTTATTCAACCATGGACATCCATCTTCATAGCCTCATTCCAGACAGCTGTGCCTCTAAGGGAGTCAGCAGTATACAGTATATCAGCTGGGTGAGGACAAGGCAACCTGCGGACAGCACTCATCTTGGCCTGATGGAGTCTCTCCAATCCCTGCAAGACAGCCAAGCCTGGTTCCTGGAGAGGGGGCCCATGGTGAATGTGTGGTTTTTGTGAGAAGCAGGGAGTTTGACTTCCTGTCCTGAGTGGCTAGAGGTGGCAGAAACTCAGAAGGATGTTGTCAGCTGAAAAAGAACATACCAAAGCCAGGCATGTAATCCCAGTATTTGGGAGGCTGAGACAGGAGTATCCGGGTTTGCAGCCAGCCTCAGCTACTTAGTGAGGCCCTTCACAACTTAGTGAGACCCTGTTTCAAAATAAAGAATAAAAATTAGGGCTGGGGATGTAGCTCAGAGGTAGAATGCCCCTGGGTTCAATCTCCAGTACCGCCAAAAAAAAAAAAAAAAAAAAGCCACAGTCTTGAGAAGGTTGTGGCCGAGCTCACACACAGGTAGAGGAGAGGCCTGCTCGGAGTGGTATCTCTGTTGTAGGGTCTGGCAGGTGAGGGCCCATTTAGAAGAGTCAATGGATGGCAGAAGATCCACTATCAGAAGTGGTCTGCATGACACCCTCCTGACCACAGGCCTTCTTCCCTCTTCCTAGGTATACTCTAATCCTGGTTGAGGACTCTGAACAATCAGTAGCATTTTGATTCTTCTTCTTCTTCTTCTTCTTCTTCTTCTTCTTCTTCTTCTTCTTCTTCTTCTTCTTCTTCTTCTTTTTGGTTCTGGGGATTGAACCCAAGGGAATTATACCTCTGAGGTATGCCCCAGCCCTTTTTATCTTTTGTTTTGAAACATAGTCTTACTAGGTTGCTGAGAGTCTCACTACACTGCTGTGGCTATCCTTAAACTTACAATCCTCCTGTTTCAGCCTCCCAAGTCCTGGTATTACAGGTATGTACCACCCATGCCTGGCTGACACTTTGATTCTTGATCTTGGAGGCTGGAAGTGGGGAGTCAGATCCAGGGACTTTAAAAAAAAAGAAAAGAAAATAGCTTTGTTTGGATCTTGTGTTGGAGAGTCATTCATGCATGTTTTTAACTGAATGTTGATTTCCTTTCCAGAACACTCTTTAACATCCTCAAAGTTGCTGCAGTTTGGGCAAAGCTTCCCTACACAATAGAGTTCCTGTAGCCCACCCACAGATGGGCTTTCTGGCCAACTGTTCAACTTCTATTTCTTCTACTCAGAGATAGTCCATCATCCACAAGGTTGTAGGGTCCTTTTCTAGCTTGCAAACCCCTCTGAATTTTCATACTGTTGCAGAAAGAAAGAGCCAATAAGTAAAACTGGGTGCTAGATTGAGCCTGTGGTGCTGGGCTGGCATCAGAGACATCAAGATGAACCACCATTTAGTTTAATGAAGATAGACATGCAGAGATGCATGTGAACACACAGGTTAGTAAACAAGCACAGTATCTCTAGCTCTGGCCACTGAGAGGGCCTAGAAGCAATGCTATCTCAGAATAGGTACAACACAAATGCTCAGATTTGGGTTTCTAAATTCCATTCTCCAATGAAAGAAATCAGGACTCCTTGGAGAAATACAAGATGAGCCTGGGGTATTTCATAGTGGTAGAAAATTAAAAGAGTGTTTAAAAATGTAAGACAGCATGTTAAAAAGACACAGGGAGCAACCTGCAAGAGTTCCAAGTGGCCAAGGTTAGAATAATTCCAGCAACAAAATAAATAGCAATTAAACTGGAGTATAACAAAAGAATAAAGTGAATATTCCTGAGTCTATTCTAATATAAATAAATGAACAATTGAATAATAAAGAATGGAAGGGAAAGAGCCAAATATCCCTTGCAGAAATTTTCTAATAATAAATATAAAAGAAAGAGGGGAAATAGAAAATCACCATTTAGAATAGTAAGTTTTTCAGGTTAGATTCACTGACAGATGCTGAAATTAATGAGTGAAACTTTAAGGAGGAATGGGTTACTTGCATAGCCCAAAAAAGTCTCCTTCAAAATATGTATTAATTGCTGTGATGGTTTTGACATATGTATTAAATTCCTTGACACTTTCTCTCCAAGAGGTAGGACTTATTTCCCTGCCTTAGAGTGTGGGTTAGCCTTAGTGACTCACTTTTAAAGACTGGAGTAAAGGAAGAGGAAAAGAGTAGCTTTCCAGGGGTGAAACCTGGCAGAGGTTTCTAGGTGATCAAGGTTAACCCACCAGTGGTAAGCCATGCTCACCTTGTGTAACCACAGGCAACATGTGAGCTGTCCAATATCCATAGCCTCAGTCTAATCATGAGAGAAACACTAGACAAGTCCAAACTGAAGGGCATTCACAAAATGCCTGCCTGGTACCAAGGTCAAGGTCATGAAAGACAAGGAAGAGGAAGAAACTGTCACAGATCAGATGACATGGAAGAGCCAGGAGAAGTGACCACAATGTGCTATCCCCAGATTGTGCCCTGGAACAGAAATAAGAATATAAGTGGAAAAAATAATGAAGCCTGAATCATATCTGTAGTCTAGTTCATTGGAATGTATTAGTGTTAATGTGCCAGTGTTACTTAGGTTTGACAAATATACTACAGTTGTGTGAAATGTTAACAAAGAGGGAAGTCAAGCCAGACAGAGGAACTCTCTATCATCTTTGAACCTTTTCTATTCATGAAAAACTGTTCCAAAATAAAGTTAAAATAAAAAATAACAACTTTAAGAGTGTTAACTTTTCCCAGGGAAAGGTCATCACGTGTACTTTTTCTTCATCTTCTTTATCAGAATTCCCAGTAGTGCCAAATGCAGCAGTCCACTTAGCCACGGTTTCATTTTCCACGGATTCGTTACCTGCAATTCATAAATTTTAAATAACTTATAGAATATTATTATGATTGTTATATCTTATTACTAGTTATTGCTAATATTACTGTGCCTAATTTATTCAACTTTATCATAGGGATGTATGTCCAGGGAAAAAACATAGGGTTTGGTGTTACCTATCGCTACAGGCATCCACTGGAGATCTTAGAATGTATCCCTCACAGATAAGTGGGACTTTGTAATATCAGTAGTAAGAATAAAGACCTATTCATGAGCAAAGAATGTGCCCTGATCACTTCTGTATCCTTAGCATTAACTAGTGGTGGCACATGATGGATAAACTTAAATCTGGAAGACAGAAGAACTGGGTTCCAAGTCAGGCCTCATGATGACTATAAATATTTTAGAAACTTCATCTATACAGTGGGGACAAAAATAGTCCTTGCCTCAAGTGGTTATGAGGATTAAATGAGACAATGTATTGTAGGACAAAGCTTTAAAGATTGCAAAGCCTCATATACATATTCATTATGGTGTTGACAGATGCTGTCAATCAGAAGTACCACCTGAATGGATGGGTGTTTTCCCAGCTCTCCACCTCTGACACACCTGTGTACAGAGTCAGAGGTGGAACCTTCCTTTCTGGCACTCATCTAATCCAGACACCTGTCCATACACATCCTGTATACATTCAGCACATACAGGTTCAATCCCCTCTTCTTACCATGAACACCATCAGCTTCATCCTCTGCTTGCTTCTGTGTGTACCGTGGCAAAGAGAAATAAGGAAATTCTGGTTGCCCCATATCAAAGGCTTTATTCTATAATACTATAAAATTCTACCAAATTGTGATTGGATGAGATATCAAAATAATATTGTATACCATTCCTGGTAGAGTACAAAGAGTTATTATATGCAGATTAGTGCTTCTAAGATTTTAATCACTGTGGTTTTACCTTTGTTATTTTTGCCATATATGACTATTACCCTGTTAAATTTTCTCCAATATGCCTTAACATGATTCACTGGGCACCATAATCTGGTATGGCTAGTGGCCCTAAGCAGGAAAACACACTCCAGAGAAAACATTTCACTTATCTTTACTTTCATCAACCCCAGAAGTTTTGTCCATTCGCATAATATATGTTAAAATAGAGCTTTATTGATAAAACAAATGATTTTAAAAATATGTGGCTTGGCTAAAACACCATGAAGAAGATTCTTGCCTTTGCATGAAGAGAACATTAGAATCAACGGAGCTTTTCACCTTTGGATCTTTGGAATGGTAGGTGAGGCTTGATTCTAAAACACATTAGTCCAGCCACTGATTTAGAGCATTCCCATTGCTGCTATAGTGGCCATGGAAACAAACTTCTCAGATTTCCAACTGCATGAAGTATAAACTCACCACCCAGCACTGAAATCCATCACTGTGTCTGTCCCTGATCCCTGCTGGCATAGCTGCTCCCAGCCAAAGACTGAGTGCTCCAGGAGTATTATCCTATATAGTTCCTAGGAGACAGGGGTCTCCTCTGATAAGCAGCATTGGCTCAGGACTCCTCAATGACTTTGCCACTCATTCCTTATACCCAAACTATAGTCTAAGATATTTCCACCCAACTTTGCTCCCTTAATTCTCTTGGAATCAGACCTGCATGGTAGCCTAATGCTCTCCCAGTCACCCCACCCTCCTCTTTCAAGTCCCTTTCTTTAATATACTTCTCACACATTTAAGCCCTTCTGGTGTCTGCTTCTCAAAGGACTCAGATTAACCTAAGTAGGACCAGAAGTGATCTGAGAAAACAGTTGATATGATGGTGCTGTGGTTTGAAGGTTTGTGTCCCTTCCCAAAGGGGTGGGGGGACTTTTGGGAAGTGTCTTAGTCCATTTATAACAGAATACTGAAGCTGAAACTAAGTCATTTATAATGAAGATAGGTTTATTTAGCTCATGAGTCTGGAGGCAGGGAAGATCACAATTAGGTGGTCACATCTGATGAGCATCATGTGTTTTATTTCCACTGATGGTAGAAAACAGAGTGGCAAGCAAGTGTGTGCAAAAAAGGAGGAAACAAAGAAATCTGGACACTTTAACCAGCTGTTCTCCAGATAACTAACCCACTTTCAAGATACCTACCTTAATCCCTTCCTGAAGGCAGATTCCCCCATGACTCAAACACCTTCTAAAGGCCCTACTGCCTCTTAATGCCATTACCTTGGCAATTCAATTTCAACATGACTTTGGAAAAGACAAACCATGTCCAAATTATAGCAAGAGCTGATTAGATCACAAGGACTCTGCCCTTGTAATCCTCCTTGCAAAAGAGTTCCCAGAGGACTAGTCTTATTTCTCCCATGAAGGAGGCAGCTTCCAAGACAGTAGAGAACTTCCAGAGTGGCAGGGTCAGAAAATTCTAGAAACAGATTGTTCTTCTAGTAGCATTGCATTTGACCTTATCTCCAGGTCTCATCTTCTGTCCCTTTCATCAATTCTATCGCTGGACATATGGTGCCTTTGAGTGCCTTGAAGGCATGTCCCCCTTAGTAGATCATTAGAAAGAAACAAACCTTCCTTCAAGCTGATCACAGCCTCCATTTGCTTCCCTTTATCCTCTCTGTGGGACAAAACCTGCAGCACTAGCGATGTGAATACCATTTCAATATATTTATTTTCTACCAAATTCACCAAGAACTAGATTCTGTTCATGGCAGACATTGCTATATGTTCACCAAACCTCGACTTCTTTTCCTTCTGGTCACACAGACAACTATACTTCCCAGCATGCCTTGCAATTATGTGGTTGCCTAGGACTGTGTTCTGGCCAGTGAAATATGGAAAGAAGCAATGTACCTCCAGAGCTAGCCCATAAAACCCCTTCCTGTCATTTTCAATTAGCTTTCCTCCCAGACCTTCACTGAAAGCCCTTAGAAGAAGGCAGAGCCACAAGAAGGGAGGACTCTGATCTCCTGGTTCTTGAATTAATACATAGAACACTGATCCTCCTGCTTTCACATGTCAAGGAAGAACCTCTTTTTTTGTTTTGGTACTGGGGATTAACTCAGGGTCATTTTACCTCTGAGTTATACCCAGCCCTGTTTTATTATTATTATTTTTTTAAATTTTGAAACAGGGTCTGACTAAGTTACTGAGAGTCTCACTAATTGCTAAGGCTTGCTTTGAACTAGTGATCCTCCTATCTCAACTTCACAAGTATTGGGATTACAAGCATGTGCCACCAGGTCATACTAAGAAATAAACTTATAATGTTAAAGTAGTATTAGTTTGTGCTTACCTGTCAAAGCAGTTGATCTGCCATGCCAAACACACTATTTTTGTACAAGGATCCTGATTGGTCCTGGGTGCTATAGGCTACTTAATTTTGTACATGTCTTATCATCCTGATTAACTTGTAAGTTCCTTAAAAAAAGAGATATAGAGTTCAAAATATTTGTTTCTTTATCTAATTCCTCACTCAAGGGATGCCCACAAATAAATTAGAGCCCAACAAGTATTTACAAATATGTACATATTTCATAAAAAAGGAAACTAAGGTGTGGACAAAATGAAATGGTAGGCACTAAATGAATGTTTAATTAAATGAAATGATGTATGATTTCCAATTCTTAAATCAGTTTTCCATACATTGATTTGGGAAAAATGGTTCCTATTTTTCTTTTCAGCTTCTCAGTAAAAGAAGCTATTATCTATTACTGCATAATAAATTACCCCAGAACTTAGTAGCTTAAAACAATTTATCATCTCAATTCTGCAGGTCAGAAATCTGGGTGTTGTTTGGCTGAGTGCCTGTGGCTTAAGAGCGTTCATGAGGTTGTGGTCAAACTGTGGGCTGAGGCTATAGTCTCATCTGAGGGCAGTTGAGCCAGTTGAGGGGACAGCAGGTTGGTGATCTGCTCCCAAGCTCACTTGTGCTTGCAGGTCTTGGTCCTTCACCACCTATGGTTTCTCTATAAGACTAGTGACTAGCAGCTGCCTTCCCCCAAAGCGAGCAGCAGAAGAGGGCACAGCATACTCAGAGGGAAGCCACAGAAGTTTTATAACCTAATCTTAGAAGCGACACCCTATAAATTCCTCCTTGAATTCTCACACGTAAGGACCACTGGAGGTCATCTTATAGACTGCTTACCACAGGAACATCCTATAATTCTTCAGAAAGATTTTATAAATGACTACTAGAGTTTCTTTAACTCTTTTTCTATCAAAATTCTCCTATTTCTTCTTCAAACCTAGCCTAATATGGCAGTGAGTATAGCAACTCAGAATATAGTTAGGAGACAGAAAACACACCTGTTATTTTAACAGAGAGAATTTAATATAAATAATTGTTAACTAGGTGTTAATTAACTAAAATAGCAAAAAAGAGTAATAGGAGTCAGCAATCAGGGGAAGCAGAACTTCCATTCATTCAACAGATATTCAGTTAGCACATTCTGGGCTGTGGACACCTAAGAAACACAACCTAGAATAGAATAAGATGTTTGTTCAGGAATCTCACGCTCTAATGTTAGAGACAAAAAGTGGTATTACAGAGCATAAGAAGAGTTAGTACAGGGGTGATGTAAGATCCTAGTAGCAGAGAGAAGAGCCACTCAACACCACTTGAAGAAGGGAGGGGGAAGGGAAGGGGCAGCCAGTGAAAGTTGTAGGAGGAGATGACAAGCCTGGGTGTGTTCCAGAAGGAAGCTCGGCCTATAAAGGGTCAAGAGAAGAAAAGGAGAAGAGTCATCTGGGGAAACTGCTTCTGTAAGTGAAACAAGACCCCCTCCTAGAGGACAGGAGAAGTGGGAGACTAGAGAAGAAAGTTCAAGGTTCCAGGCCAAGGGGCCACCTAGGAAAGTTGGAAGGCAGTCCTGAGGGCAACTGGGGAATCTTGTCTCAGGAGTCTTTCCAAAACATCAGTAAGGCTAGAATATGCACCGGGCCCTATCAACTGTGTGCTGAGGTCACAGAAGACAAAACCTTTCCCTCTACTAGGTCTCCTGGACTGAGGAGGGTGTTCTGGAAACCCAGAAGCTGATGGATCCTGAGCTCATTTCTGAGAAAATTCTCATCTTTCTTGCTATCATTAATTCACTCTTTACTGTCACAAGGCATTTTCTAGGGAACACATGTTGCTAACTTTCCTCCTAATAAATGGAAAACATCCCTTTAGAGAGACCAGGGAGGAGTAAGCCCCTATTTGAAAAGCCCAGAGTGGCCAGATTCTGAGCCTTTGTTTTCATTCTCCCTCCCTTAGCTCTATAAAAATCCCTTTCTAGAGTCACCATAAACTCAAAATCCCCATCTAAGAATACAACCCAAAGAGCTCTGGCCATCTATATCATAAGCCCAAACTCACAACCTTGTCATCTTCCATATTGGGTGTGACAATGACTTTGAGCTAGAGAAGAAACTTTTACACCTTCCATAAAATGTCCTGAGGTATACTGAACAGGGACAGCTGAGCATCATGAGCTTTGTTTGGGTGGGTAGCATATTCTTAAATACTTTGCACCATTAACAAGAGCTTTTACTTAGGGGGGAGATTATTGGGAAATTTCCATATTCTCTGTTTTCTTGTTTCTCTACTGTTAGAATTTTCATCATTTGTTATGATGTGTGCAATTTAACAAATGTGTGTGTGAGTATATATTTCAACCCACTGAAGGTGTCATTGTTACTAAAAATGTGTGGTATGTGTGGAACACAGATTCCAGGAGCTGGAGGGAACTTTTGAAATACTTTATAGACCATTACTAATCAAATTGTAGTCCACCCAGCAGCATCAACTTCACCTGGGACTTTGTTAAAAATGCAGAATCTCAGGTCCAGTATGGACCGACTGAATAGGAATCTGCATTCTAACATATTCCAAGTGACTTATATGTATAACATTTGAAACGCTCTAGTCTACTCTAACTTCTGAATTTTCCTGCTGAGGAAACAGGACAGGTAGGGGGATTATTTGTTGAAAGTTCATATGACTCAGCCCCAGAACTAAGGCTTTGTCTCCTAACTTTAGGTTCCCAAACTATGCCGTCAGGCTATCTCTTCCGCTACAGTCTTCTAGAATTTGATTGGTTTTTCTAAGCTTTATTTATAAGAAAATGCATTTTAGGACTCAGGGTAAAATGGAAGGTGAACATTTTGTCTTTCAATACAGCTCAATACCACTGGGTACTTAAGGCACTGACTGGTTGGGAACCAGGTTTGTCAGCCCTAGATGAGACTCAAAATCATATTCTAGTAGTGTTTGAGAGAGAGGCCAAGGTGAGTTTAGAAATAAGTGAAGGTGGGAAAACCAGTAGGGCCAGTGGCATCAAGACACTGGGAGGGGCAGTGGAATGAGTTGTAATCCCTTAGACACTGGTTCTCATCTGAACAGGTGCTAGAATGATCCAGCCCAGGCCACTGTGTTAGGAGGAAGGGAATTGCCTATGATTGAATTGCCACTACAAGTGCCAGGCAGCCCAGCTGCTTGTAGAAGTTGTGTGTGCTCAGCTCCCTTACATAGTCGCATCATCTCAGCATGTTGATGTGTCTGGGGACTGTAGTACTGCCTGCTCCTCCTCTTCTGAAGACACCCCTCAGACTGTGGCATGTTGTCTGGCTCAGAAATGTTCTTGAATCCTGCACCAAACCACAGATCACAGGAGGGCTCCCCTGGCCCTAGAGCTGAAGTCAAGGAATCCTTGTCTGAGTCCTTGAGAGCTGACAAAGATTCAGTCTCAGTGAGAAATACATAGGAAAGGCAAAGTCCTCAAAGTACATATGAGAATAGCTGCAGTGAACCAGGAGCAGCTGCCAGTGGACAAGAAGATGGTTTGCCTACTAGCTAAGAAGTGATCTATGGAGAAAAGTGCAATTGGTATCTACCAACCTCTCATTGTATAACCTTTGGTGTGCGGTTTGTTCTTTCACAGGAATCCTACATCCTAACAATTGGCAACAATTGAATGCCACGTCTTTTTGTTCAAAAGATAGCACTGAATTTTGTAAGAGTTGAGTATAAACCATCCTTTTTCCTGAGGGATAGCTGTTTTAGAAGGAAGAAAGCATTGCCTTACATTCAGACATATAAATGAGCTTCCTTGAGGTTTTTAGTTAATAAATGGCACAATGGGATTCAACACAGTCTTTGCCAGAGTCCAACTTTTTGGAAACAAAACTGTGGTGTGCATTTCTTTCAGGACCAAGTTTGGACATCACTCTTCCAAGCCCTCCCTGAGTATCACTGTCCCCCCACCTTCAACATGCTCCTGAGTGTGCAGCCCTGGCTCTGCCTCCCTGGGGCACCAGGCTTTCCTCTGTTAAGCCGAGTGTGATGGTGCATGCTTGGAATCCCAGCATTTGGGAGGCTGAGACCGGAGGATTCTGGTTCACAGCCAGCCTCAGCTACTTAGTGAGGCACTCCACAACTTAGTGAGACCCTGTTTCAAAATAAAGAATTAAAAAAAATAGGGCTGGGGTGTAGCTTGGAGGTAGAATGCCCCTGAGTTCAATCCCCAGTACTTCAAAATAAATAAATAAATAAATAAATAAATAAATAAATAAATAAATAAATAAATAAATACTCAGTCTAGATTTTCTTCAGCCCTCCCAGCAACTCCGCGGGTCACTTTTTAATTTTCCTTTTTTTAGTTAAGACATTGTTTCAGCTGCTTCCTTAGGATAAATAATGATCACTTGGAGAAGAAGGTTTGTCTTTATCTCACATAAAATTATAAGCCAGTGGGGAGTTCAGGGAAGTATAGTGGCTTTCTCTACCAAGGTCATTCAAGGATTACATTTTATTCTTTCTTGGAGTTCTACCATTACTGATATTGCCCTAATCTCATGGGTGAAGCTATTCACCACTACCGTGCCCCATATCCCAGCGTATCGGAAATGGGAAAGAAGAAATGCCTTAAAACTTTATGCAATACTTCTGCAAATATCCCTTTGGCCATAAATTATCTACAGGACTCTACATCACTGAAAGGAGGCTGGAAAATGTAATTGCTATGGAGGCAGCCAAATAAATGTCAACTAATACTTAGAACAGGGTGGAGTTCAAGTATGAGAAAACAGGAAGTAGTGCATATTGGTGAATAATATTTCTGCCATATGTGATTTAAAAAATCCTGTCCTGCTTAAACCAGTAGAGTAATTATATTCTCTACAACTGAAAACTGACCATCACAGTAACTTAAACAGATATTGAAAGGGGGCTTTCATCTTGTGCTGGAACAGAATTAATCAATAGCTGTTGAGTCAAGCTTAAGTCCCAAGGTTCCATTAGCAAGTGAAAAAGTAGCACAGGACTAAGATATGGTTTTTGAGAAACATACAATACAATAAAAAATTCAAATCAAAACACAAGTATCACTTTGGTAGTGATAGGGAACTGGAGTGGTATACTTAGAGGTGAGGTAAACAAAAAGGAAGGCATAATCTGAACTATGAATAATGTTGATAGAAAATAAAGATTCCAGGTTACGGGATACTGCATAATAAATTCTATTTTGGAGATGAGTGATAGAAGATAGGAGTGGTTTGTTACAAGTAAAGTTTAACTGAGAAGCAGGTGCTGATATTTGTTGGGTGCTTGTATTTCCAGCACAGCCCTAGATATCTGTCTTAGTTTTGGTGTTTCCATTAGCAACTATGTTTACTATAGTACATTATATGAATACTTCAATAAACTTCCCAGTACCCTATAAGGAAGACATTGGCATCTAGAATTGAGGAAACAGAAATACAATGAATGACTTTGCCAAGGTCATATGGGTAGCAGAAGTGGTCTGGCTGGATTTCAAACAGGATGATCTGTAGGTGATGCTCTTCAACACTTCTCTACCTGGTTGTCACTGACATGCCTAGCTGAGGTTATTGTTTCCTTATTTTGTCACTCACCCCTGTTTTGTGGCCATCATCAGCTCTAGATCAAAGATGAAAATGCACCACAGGATCCTGAAAAATCTATAAATGACCTTATTTATGACTAGTCTCTATACGTGGAAAAATGGTAACATTTCACCAGTGTTTATGCTTTGCTCATCATTGTACAAGGCATGTAATATGTGGCTCCTGCCTTCTAGAAGCTTAAATGTACCCTAGGGGGAATATGATATATACAACCATCAATGTGGATGCTACAGAAAAACCTACGCTTCCCTACAACAAATATTTAAGGAGTGATGACTATATGCCAGATCCAGTGTTTCATAATAGCCAGCAAAACTCATAGGACTTCTGCCCTGATAAAGGTCCAAATCTAATGAGTGAAATAGATATTAATTAAAAATTGCATAAAGTGCTGTAAATTATATATAAGTGCATAAATTGTGCAATAATAAAAATGGCAAGTGGGTGTTCATTTTAGACTTGGAGGTCAGAGAGTAAAAAGATATGTTTAGTGTCAGTCTTGAAGGAAGAAAAGAAATTAGACTAAGAGTTGAGGAAGGACACTTTATGCCAGGGAACAGTAAACATGGAATCCCAGGGCTGGTGCAGAGCTGGGCAAGTACACAGAACTTCAAGGACCTCTGTGGCCAGAATATGGTCATCAGGGGGAATTAGTTTAAGGCAAGGCTGAAGATGCTGAAAAGCAAGCAGGGCATTGCAAATGGGCCAAGTTTTAGTAAATGTAAATTAAATGAAAAGCCGTTGTAGGTTTAAATAGAGAAATTATTATATATAATTTACATATCATGATAATCACTCTGATTGTAATAAGAATAGATTATAGAGGTGAGGCCTTGGTGGCACACACATGTAGTCCCAGGGCTTGGAGGCTGAGACAGCATAACCACAAGTTCAAGGCCAACCTGGGCAAGTTAGAAGGACCCCTCTCAAAATAATGGGTGTTGCACACCTGTAATCCCAGTACTTGGGAGGCTGAGGCAGGATGATGGTTGGTTTAATATTAAAACACATAGAGCTTATGGTATAACTCAGAGGTAGAATATCTCTGGGTTTAATCCCAGTATCTCTCTGTCTCTCTCTCTGTCTCTGTCAAACACACACACACACACACACACACACACACACACACACACACACACACTATAGAGAGTCAAGAATGAAAAAAGCAAAAATAGTGAAAAGCTTTTGCATTAGTGGATCTTTGAATGCTAAATTATAGCAATGTTTCACTACATTTCCATGTCTGTGTTGAGATACTGGGGCTAGAACTTTGCAAACCAGATTTTTATTCTGGAAAGCTAGTTACTTGTTGAACTCAAGGGGTGCTAGTAGAAGCCTGCACACCTGGAGGAGTAAAAGATTGGCTTGCTCCTTCCTGTTAGCTTCCTGCTTCCATTTTTGTTGTTATTGTTGTTGTTGTCTGTGTTAATGAGCAAAGAGACCTTCACTCTGGCAGCCACAGAAAGTTTTCAAAGCAACAGTTTAATCTGCTTTATAGTTTTTCTGATGCTCACAGAACTGGTCTCATTATGGCTCCCCAGTGGCATGAACCAACCTGAGCCCCTACCTCAGAGACTTTGGTCTTGGGCCAATAGGACTCTCAAATTTAGAAACACCATTATCAATCAGGCATTGTCCCCTCTTCAGCATCTGAGCTTCAGCTCTGTGGGGTCCCTCCGCCATATCTCTATTTTAATAATGCCAACTTCTTCCTTTCAATGTTCCAGTCTTAGAGGTAACTGCTTCCTGTAGTTTTTAGCTCCTGATAGAAATTCTTTGTTAAATTTTCCACTATAATAACTGGTATGGTCTCTCTCCTGACTGGACATTTATTGGTGCAAAATAGGGTTTTTCTCACTCCTAACCTTTGAGCTTTTAAGTATATGTTCTTATTGCATGCTCTAAAAACCTAAGCCAATAAAATGATACAAATATCCAGAAAATAAATGTGACTTTGCAATTGGGAAAACAGCAGAACTGCTTACTAATGAGGCAGGGCAGAGGAACTGGGAATAGGAAGAATTAAAGCAACCATCTATATCTCCTCTTCTGTGAGGTTGGGGGAGGTAAGCAGGAAGATGAGAGACAGATGGACACAAAGAAACAGGGCCCTAACCAGCCCATGAGATAACCATTCAAATTAAAGATCAAAATTATGCAAAAGTCCCCCAAACCCAATTCTGACCAATCATAAAAGAACAGTTAGAAAATCATAGGAAGATTTTAAAGCCCACTTCCTATGAGTTTGTGGTCACTCTCTTTCCAGGACGCCCCTCCCCCCTCTTTGGGAGGAGGAGCTACTTTTCTATCTTTCCCTAACTTGAAACAAACATATATTTTTATACCCTTCCCCAGTCTTTGTACTTCATTCATTGAAATCTAATGGACAAGAACCTTAAAAGAAGGGACACCCCTGTTTTAGCATCTGTGCTAGTGCAGATGCAGTCTCTGCTGCTGTGCCAGGACAGGTTGGGCCATGCTGAGCTGCTGTGCCAGCACCCAGAACTGAGGTATACACACACACACACACACACACACACACACACACACACACACACACACAGGAATTTGACCCAATGGTCTATAGTCTCATGAGAAAAACAAGGAGTTTTCTTTGGTCTCTTGTGCAGTTGCAGCCAAACAAGGGGATCAGATCACTATCAATCCTTGGGCTTCAGCCCCAGTCCCTGTGAGCTCTTAGAAAGCCACATATAATCTAGATAACTTTGCATAAGAATGGATGGACATAGCAATGGGTTTCCTAAGCTCAGAACTCTTAAAGAGCTAGTTAACTAGTAAAAAAAAAAAAAAAGGACAGCTGCTTGGTTTCCCTGGACTCTAAAGATTTGGGAGAGCTGCCATTGGCCCATTTTTTACAATGGGGTGGAGGAGGTTTAAAGCTCCACCCTACTTGGTATGACAGGAAAGAGAACAAAGGAAATCTCTCTACCACCTGAAATTTAATATGAATGAGAAGGGAGGTGTGTGCTTTAAAGCACATGGTGCCTCTGGAAGGGGTAAGCTGCCTCTTCCATGATATGATTAATAAAATCTCACACCTAGGTCTGTGGTGCTGCTGGTCAAGCTCACAAAGAACTTCTGCCCTGGATAGATAGATTCTTATGTTTAAATGTTTCTTGTAAAAGCCTGTAACATAATTCTATTTTCTAATGTGTTTGTTCTCTTACACTCTAAAAGCCAGTTCTAAGATTCTAGGGCCCTATATTCTAACCATCTCTCTGGCAAGAAAGGAATAACAAGAGTTATCTTATGCAAGTACTTATATGAATTTACAGCAAAATGTAGCTATTTATTACAGGAAATATGGCCATTTCAGTTTTTGAGCTCATGGATTTTTACAAATTTGCCTGTGTTTGCACTCATATATTTTTCATTCTGATTTATTTTTGTTTTGTCTAACTAGAGGCTTTCTGGGTCTCTACCTTTTTTTTTTCCCCTCTCCTGTCTTTACTCAGTAGCTATTGAAGGGTTAATTCTCTGTTTGGTATCCTAAGAAAGAGGATAAACAGTGGTAGTGATTGGTGTATTTGCCTGCCTTGGGGAGACAAAGTGGCCACCTGAATACATTTGATTCAGTGTCACCCTTGCCTGGCCGACTAACCAAGCATTGCCAAATGTACAAGCTTTCCCCATGCCTGTATCATACAATAAAATCCATGACAGGATATATTTTGGTTTCTGGAAGCCCTAAATCTGGCTTCATTCTGGGAAATAAGTATCTGTAACTTGGCTCCTACCTGTTGATGTTATTTGCTGTGCTATGTGTGCAATGTGTCTGTATATTGTATACATGGTACCACAAATTGGCATACTAATAAATGAGCACTCATAAAATTAAAAAATAAAACCAAATGCCTCTGGGTTCACGTGAACAACTAAATAAATTTAAGATTTGTTCATGAAATTAAAGTAAAAATGCCCTTAAAATTATTAACATCTGCCTTTTTCCTAGGGAAATAGTCAATCAAGATTATGTTTACCTCTATAGTATGTTTTCAAATATAATGTTAATTGCTTTTAAAGTTTTCTCTCTGGCAGGAAAAATGTTTGAAGATACTAATGACATTAATCTAATATCTTGATTTCCAGGGGTAATCTATAATCGAATTATTGAATTAAATTGATAAATACAGAATATAATTAATGCTTTAAAGTGTTCATGGGCTTTTTAGGGTCTAAAATAACACTTCAGTCAATTAAATGGGCTTCTAAATTGTCAGCATACAGAAAAATGATATTGTAAAATGGCTTTGTTTTTGGATTTTTACTAAAAGACAACAAAGGTTGCAGAAATCACGTTTAAGGTCAATATGTAATTTTATATAAATTGCTTTCATAGAAACAACTATATATTCTTTTACCTGAGTATCCTAAAAAAATTAGAAATAATGATCAGATTGATAAAACATTCCTTAACAATCTTTAGCTGATAAAGTTGCATGGAAAAATTTGAACCCTCTAAAAAGAGAGGACAAATTTTATCAGTCTAGATGCTCAATATCCCAAGTTTCATTTCCTTACTGGTCATAATCCTAGGAAAACTAAACACAGATAGACTACATACACTTACCTTTGGCAACAAAGGAAAGTCACAGACAGGTAGCAATACATGCTGCAATTACTATGGCACAAACAGGCTGGTCCCATGGCTTGCTGACACTCCACCACAGATGCATCACATATGCATTTGGTGGTTGTAACTAGGTTCCAGCTCTTTGTCATTCTGGTAGGCATGGATAAATCGAGTAGATGAACCTCATTTATGGCTATGTATGAAATTGGCACCAGGTAGCTCAGAGGGTGCTCTGGGGCCAATTGACTAAAACAAATAAACAACAACGAAAAAATACAATGATTTTATTTCTCCTTAGTCTCTCAGATGGAAAATGGCCCATCTGCCAAGCCTTCCAGCACTCTTTGAGTACCTAGTCTTTTCTGTTCCTGAATGTGGTGGTATGGATTAAGAGATAGCAGATGACCACCAGAAGGAAATATAAACAATAACACTATCTTATAGCTGTATAGGTTTTACAGGAGGAAATAAAGGGTCTAAAGTTTGTATTAAGGAAAAATCCAAACTGTAGCCAGCAAGGTAAATCAGATATGGCTCTTCTGGCCACACTGATAAACAAATATTCATCATACCACCAAAGCCCAAAAAGAGAAAAGAAAACCCAATAAATAAAAGAAGATATTTGTAGGCAAGAGGGGATATTATAATAAAAGAAAGAAGGAAATGCTTTTATATGGAAAGGAATTTTGTATGGCAAGATTTTTGTTCTAAATGACTGAATTATCCCATAGGGGAAAAGAAAGGTTAGAACAAAAATCAGAGGGTTAAGCAAGTTGCAGAGGGTTTGAGGACATTGCAAATAATTTGTCAAGGGTAAAATTTATGAAAATTATTGTATGTGAGAAAGCTAGTTGGTTAAAATTAAAATGAATTGTTTAAAGGGTTTTCTAAACGTCACATTAAATATATTGATTTTATGTTTTAAAAATTTGGTTTTCTTTAGATACTTATCTGCCTTTGGTAAAATTTTACAAAATTATACTAGAGAACAAAATTTTATATTTTATTAAGATAACTTCCTATGTTTCCTGCTGTCTATTAACAACACTGTTTTAGGTATTTGTATTCCAAAAATGTATAGGACTTCTAAAATATAAAATGTGAGGATTCAAGATGGTGTCTGAGTGAAATAGCTTTCCCCAGATTCTGTGATTTCGAATTAGATTTGCCATAAAAACAGCTTTTTAAAAGAAGGAAAAGAAAACAACAAAAAAAGCAAAATTTGAACTACAACAAAAGAAGACCCAGAAACCTGAGCAGGGAGAGCAAAGGAGACTGCACAGTGGATCAGCGCTCGGCGCTGTGCTGTGGAGCCAGGCTGTGGAGCTGGGACCTGGAGCTGTGGTGACCAGCTAGATGTGGGGATCTACAAACACTTTGGCGGACCCCGCGACCAAACCAGGTATGGAGAGAGCACCTCCAGGACTCCACACCCTACCCAGGTGGGGATCCCCGCACCAGCCACAGCGACCGGACCGCGTGGGACGATTAGAGTAAGCTCCTGCGGGACCACCCCACTGCACCCCTCCAGAGATGGAACTGTGACCGACTGCACCGCAGAGCTTGAACCAGGATGGCCGTGAACGCAGCTTCTTGACAGAAGGAAAGAGCAGCAGAGCGGCTGAAAACTTAGCGGGGCAACGGGAGCAGTTGAACAAAGCCCAGGAAGAACAGGAGAGCTGGTGCATGCCTTGAACCAAGGGCCGCCATCTTGCTGCCAGCCCCTCCCAGCCAACGTCCTCCCAGCTATCCAGACCTCCATTGACCTCTTGTGCACCCAGTGACCAGAGGTGGAGCAGGCAACAACAGAATTCCGAGCAGCAGGGAACCCGTAAGTTGGATTGCACCCCCGGGGTGCGGGGGGGGGGCCACTATACAAAAATCAGACTCAGACACCTGCCCATCTAGTCCTTAGATGGGAACGGAAGTGTGGAAGAATCCAGTGCACATAGGGCATCTGAAAAGGCATAGCATTTAGACTGCACTCTTGCCATCCACAAGGGCAGGGAGAGAGACAAAGTCAGGTCATGTGGAGAGCCCAGAGACATAGCTAGCAGCGGGAGAAGCACCAATGAAACCCCATGCCTACACTGACAGAGCAAATAAAAATGCCAGAGACACACTAAAAAATTTGAGCTCGGTACTTACAAACTAGCAGGGTTTTTTTATTTTGTTTCTTGTTGCCATTCTTTTTTGGTTTTTGTTGTTGTTTGTGTGTGTGTGTGTGTGTGTGTGTATTAAGTTTTATCTGTTTTTACTCTGTTTTGTATTGCCTTGATTTATTTATGTTTGTTTGGATGATTGGTTGTTTTGTTATTACTTGCTTTGCTTGTTGATCTCCTCCTTATCCCTTTTACAAACTTCCTCCCCTCTCCCCTCTATATTCCTCTCCTCCACATGTTACCTCCTCTCATTTCTTTTTCTTTTTTTCCTGTCTCATATCAAGGCCATCTCATACTACCACACTCAAAACTCTATATTGACTACCAGAATCTCCCAATATATCTACCATCTCTAATCTTTACATTATATCACCTCAACACACTCAACCTCTTATTCGGCTGGACCATACCCTCTACTTTACCCTATTCCTGCATTCATCACTGTGACCTCTCACCCAACCTTAATCACTGAACACAACCTGTCCCTGTACATACCATCAGACACCTCTAAACCCCCACTGCAGAGATTGGAAGACAAAACTTGCAAGAGCAGCAAAGATATAAATTTAAGAACAGGGGAACCATGGGAAGGAAAAATAAGAAAGAAGCAATGAGCTACCACAACCCCTCAATAACAGATCTCACCAACCCAGAATGGCAGAGATTACCAGAAGAACAATTCAGATCTTTAATACTAGAAACAATACAGAATTTTCAGAAAGAAAGTAGGGAAAGCTGGTAGGAAATAAAGGAACAAATAAACAAAGAATTCGATGACCTGAAAAGGAACCAAAGAGAAGCATTGAAGGAAGTGAAAGATGAAATATCCAAAATGAAGGCATCAATACAAACTATAAACAGCAGATTAGATTGCTGGAAAATAGAATATCACTCTTAGAGGATGACCATACCAAAAATGAATTTATAGTACATAATTTAGAAAAAAAATATGACCATATGAATTGAGCATCGAAGAGATCTGGGCCAATTTTAAAAGAGCTAACCTAAGAATAATAGGCATAGAAGAGGGATTAGAAGTTGAAACTTATGGAATAAACAATCTCTTCAAAGAAATAATATCAGAGAAATTTCCAAACATAGAAAGAGAAGTCAACACACAGGTACAGGAAACATACAGAACTTCCTCAAGACAAGACCAAAGAAGAGGTTCACCAAGCCACATAATAATCAAGTTGACTAATGTAGAGGCTAAGGAGAGAGTTTTAAAGGCAACAAAAGTAAAAGGCCAAGTGACATTTAGAGGCAAACAAGGATGTCCATTATCATCTCTTCTATCATTCTCTTGAGACTCTAGCCAGGGCAATAAGGCAAGAGAAGGAAATCAAAGGGGTAAAAATAGGGAAAGAAGAACTAAAACGATCCCTTTTTGCATATGACATGATACTATACTTAGAAGACCAAAAACTCAACCAAAAAATTTGTAGAACTGATCAACAAATTCAGAAAAATGTCTGGATACAAAATCAATCTTAAAAAATCAGAAGCTTTCCTCTATGCCAACCGTAAATCCACTGAAAAAGAAATCCAGAAATCAATTCCACTCACAATAGCACCCTGAAAAATAAAATACTTAGGGATAAACCTAACCAAGGAGGTAAAAGACCTTTATAAGGAAAACTATACAAAGGTGAACAAAGAAATCGATGAAGACCTTAAAGATGGAAGGATCTACCATGCTCTTGGATAGGCAGAATAAATTTCATCAAAATGGCCATCCTTCCAAAACTGATCTATAGATTTAATGCAATACCCATGAAATTACCAAGGTCGCTCCTCACAGACATAGAAAAATCAGTCCTTAAATTAATCTGGAAAAACAAAAAGCCCAGGACAGCCAAAGTAGTTCTTAGCAATAAAAACCATGCAGGGGGTATCACAATACCTGACTTCAAACTCTACTACAAAGCCACAGTAATAAAACAGCATAGTATTGGCACAAAAACAGGCACATAGACCAATGGAACAGAATAGAAGATCCAGAAACAGACCCACAGACTTACAGTCAACTGATTTTTGACAAAGGAGCCAAAAATATACACTGGAAAAAAGATAGCCTCTTTAACAAATGGTGTTGGCAAAACTGGTTAACCATATGCAGGAAACTGGAAATAAACCCCACTTTCTCACCCTGCACAAGAGTCAACTCAAGGTGGATCAAAGACCTGGAAGTTAGGTCAGAGACCTTGCAGCTACTTGAAGAGGGCATAGGCCCAACACTTCAACACATAGGCACAGGTAAAAACTTTCTCAACAGGACCTCAAAAGCATAAGCAACTCAAAGGAAGATCAATACATGGAATTGCATTAAACTGAAGAGTTTCTGTGCAGCAAAGGAAACTATCAAGAACCTCAACAGAGAGCCTACAAAGTGGGAGAAGATCTTTGCCAGTTACTCTTCGGATAGAGGTCTAATATCTAGGATATACAAAGAACTCAAGAAAATCACAGCTAAGAAAACAAATAACCTAATCTAATCAAAATGGGCAAAGGATCTAAATAGACACTTCACAAAAGAAGAAATACAAATGGCCAATAAATGTATGAGGAAATGTTCAACATCATTAGTAATCAAAGAGATGCAAATCAAAATTACCTTGAGATTTCACCTAACTCCAATCAGAATGGCAATCATAAAAAACACAAACAACAACAACTGCTGGTGTGGAGAAGTGGGAACCCTAATACATTTTTGGTGGGATTGCAATCTAGTGCAACCACTTTGGAAAACAGTATGGAGGATCCTCAAACCATTGGGAATGAACCTACCATATGATCCAGTAATACCACTTCTGGGTATCTACCCAAAAGAATGGAAACCAAACTATCAGACCAATGCATGTGTATCTCTGTTTATTGCTGCACAATTCACAATAGCTAAACTATTGAAGCAGCCAAGATGTCCATCGACAGATGAATGGATTACAAAACTATGGGATATGTACACAAAGGAATTTTACTCAGCCATAAAGAAAAATAAAATCATGTTCTTTGCAGGGAAATGGATGCAACTGGAAAACATCATGTTACGTGAGATTAGCCAGTCATGAAGTGTAAAGAAGCATATGTTCTCCCTAATATTTGGATGCTAGGGAGAAGATGGAGCATAAGAGGGTCTCCAGATGTAAAAGGAGAGATCCTCAATAAGCAAAGAAGTTGATTTAACCAAAGGGGATGTACAGAGGCGGGGGGACACCCTAAGGCACATGATGTACTTACACAATTATATCAAGGTAACTCACTAAACTTAACTTGAGAGGGAGGGAGGGCAAGGGAGCGGGGTGGGAATTGGGGAAGGGGTCAAATGAGAAATGTATGCACATATGTCAATATCAATTTGTACCTAACAAAGATGTATGCTTACAATGCACAAATTATTACAATAAAAAAATACAAAATGTAAGATTACTAAGCTAATAGCATCTAGCAAAATGAAATAATGATAGCCTTTTCAGGTTTATATTTCTATGTTCCTAACTGCATTATAATCATCTTCTTTTACAAATGAGAATTGTTTCATGCTTGATAATTCTGTTTTATGTTTTTCTTATATAACTGTTGCTTAACAGAAGTACAACACACAGTGTTTTGAGATAATAACGATCACCTGCAAGACAATTAAAAGAAGTGGTGAAATTGCCTTCTGTGTGTTCAACAACTGAGAGAACAATCAGGAGATAAAAGGGCCAAGGAAAAACAGCCAATATTTTGGCCCTAGTCCTCCAAAATCAAGTAGGACCCAGGGAAGGACTTTGCTAAAGGCCTCTACAACTCCAGTGAGTCATCTGACCTCCCAAAACAGGGTGATCATGAAAGCCCCAGAGACTAGGAGCCACCAGCATATACTTTGTAACAAGGAGGATCATCAGAGAGAAAATGTCCTCTATGCTTCAAAGAAAGCCAAATGGTCAGTAAGACCAAGAACCATCCTGGCAGATGGCCCAACTGGTAGAAGTAAGCCACACCAACTCCCTAAGAGTAACCTGAGGAGCTTTGACAGACCCCAACAGCAAAAATGTTAGAAAAACATATTTGCCCAACATAGGGCTACCTGCTTGATCTTGAATACCCAGCAGAACAGTATAACTGGAGAAAAATGTGCTATTTTTGGGATAACATAAAAGAGTTGTACTAAAGCCTTTTATATTGTACTTCTACCCTTAAACTCATGAAAAATAAGATATGACACCAATGCTCAAAACCTTATTCCAGTTAGGTCCTTATAAGATGCTGTAAAGTTAAATCTGTCATTCTTGAGATTTTTACAGGTCCAGGACCATCAGACACTATAAAAAGTAGAGATTCCTACTTCTTTAAACTCCTGGAAGATCTAAATTCTGTTCAAAATTCTACGGACAAAACAAATTAAAAAATGTATATTTTTTAAAAAACTTGTTTAAGCTAAGTTAAAAACAATATGCTTGGGTTTTTTTTCTGGCTTTACCACAAAAAATTTCATAATGTTAGCTGTGAGTTTCTTGAGTTCTCTGTATATCCTAGATATGAGTCCTCTGTCAGATGAGTAGCTGGCAAAGATTTTCTCCCACTCTTTGTGTTCTCTGTTGAGGTTCTTGATAGTTTCCTTTGCTGCACAGAAGCTCTTTAGTTTAGTGTAATCCCACATATTGATCTTCCTTTGAGTTGCTTGTGCTTTTGAGGTCCTGTTGAGAAAGTTTTTACCTGTGCCTATGTGTTGAAGTGTTGGGCCTATGCCCTAGTCAAGTAGCTGCAAGGTCTCTGGCCTGACTTCCAGGTCTCTGATCCACCTGGAATTGACTCTTGTGCAGGGTGAGAAAGTGGGGTTTATTTCCATTTTCCTACATATGGTTAACCAGTTTTGCCAACACCATTTGTTAAAGAGGCTATCTTTTTCCCAGTGTATGTTTTTGGCTCCTTTGTCAAAAATCAGTTGACTGTAAGCCTGTGGGTCTGTTTCTGGATCTTCTATTCTGCTCCACTGGTCTATGTGTCTGTTTCTGTGCCAATACCATGCTGTTTTTATTACTGAGGCTTTGTAGTAAAGTTTGAAGTTAGGTATTGTGATACCTCCTGCATGGTTCTTGTTACTAAGAACTACTTTGGCTATCGTAGGCTTTTAATTGTTCCAAATGAATTTAAGGACTGATTTTTCTATGTCTGTGAGGAGTGACCTTGGTAATTTCATGGGTATTGCATTGAATTTGTAGATTACTTTTGGGAGGATGGCCATTTTGATGATATTTATTCTGCCTATCCAAGAGCATGGTAGATTTTTCAATTTTCTAAGGTCTTCGTCAAATTCTTTATTCAGCTTTTTGTAATTTTTCTTATAGAAGTCTTTTACCTCTTTGGTTAGGTTTATCCCTAAGTATTTTATTTTTCGGGATGCTATTATGAGTTGAATTGTTTTCTGGATTTCTTTCTCAGTGGTTTTATAGTTGGTGTAGAGAAAAGCTTCCTATTTTTTAAGATTGATTTTGTATCCAGACACTTTGCTGAAGTGCTAAGAAAACAAATAACACAATCAAGAAATGGGAAAAGGATCTAAATAGACACTTCACAAAAGAAGAAATACAAATGGCCAATAAATGTATGAGGAAATGTTCCACATCATTAGGAATCAGAGAGATGCAAATCAAAACTACCTTGAGATTTCACCTAACTCCAATCAGAATGGCAACTATCAAGAACACAAACAACAACAAATGCGAGGGTGTGGAGAAGTGGGAACCCTAATACATTGTTGGTGGGATTGCAAATTGGTGCAACCACTTTGGAAAACAGTATGGAGGATCTTCAGACGAATGGGAATGATCCTACCATATGATCCAGCGATACCTCTACTGGGTATCTACCCAAAAGAAAGGAAACCAAACTATCAGACCAACGCATGTGTATCTATGTTTATAGCTGCACAGTTTACAATTGCCAAACTATGGAACCAGCCAAGATGTCCAACAGCAGATGAATGGATTACAAAACTATGGGATATGTACACAATGGAATTTTACTCAGCCATAAAGAAGAACAAAATCATGTTATTTGCAAGGAAATGGAG